>SEOQ01000423.1:0-18701 GCA_004679275.1 Dentipellis fragilis
GGACTCCCCCGTCGAGGGTACCCTCGACAGGTGGGCCATCAGCGAGCAAGATGTCATCTCCCCCCGGCGCGCGAAAGATAAACCCGTCGTCTGCGTGGCCGAGCCCTGCAAGCATGGCATGCAGATCGGCGGCCTGTGCGCGCTGTGCGGCCAGGACATGACCAGGTTCGCATTCATCTCATTCGTGATGCCGCTTAGCGTGACCATTAAGCTCTAGCTTCGACTACACCGGCTTCTCGGATGCGTCGCGCGCATCAATACAGATGACGCACTCTGCGAACGGGCCCACCGTCTCGCTGGAGGAGGCTCAGCGCATCGAGCGCGAGACCCAGGACCATCTGCTCAAAGCGCGCAAGCTCTCCCTCATTGTTGATTTAGATCAGACTATTGTGCACGCGACCGTCGACCCGACCGTCGGCGAATGGATATCGGAGGGCGAGGCGTGGGAGGGGCGCCAGGCGAAGAAGGCATCCACATCGAAGGAGGAGAAGGATGAAGAGGACTCGGACGACACTATCTCAGACGACGAGGATGAAGTCAACCCGAACTGGGAAGCACTGAAGGACGTGAAGAAGTTTCGCTTACGTCCTGAGGCTCTCGGCGTGCAGCTTGGCCGCGGTTTGTCAAGAGGGAAAGGCAAGGAGAAGGCGATCGAGAGCCAAGGTTGCCTGTACTATGTTAAGCCGAGGTATGTGTCGTGCATTGTATGTGTTGCCTCTGGAGCTTACTGTGCCCCTAGGCCTGGGTGGCAAGAGTTCCTCAGTAGCATAGCGACCAAGTATGAAATGCACGTTTATACTATGGGTACGCGTGCTTACGCCGAGGAGGTATGCGCCGCTATCGACCCAGAGGGCAAGTTCTTCGGCGGTCGCCTACTCAGTCGTGACGAGAGCGGAAGTAAGGCACTCCCGCTTCGAACCATGTATATATGCTGACTAGATGCATAGGTATGACACAGAAGAACCTGAAGCGCTTATTTCCCGTGGACACCTCCATGGTCGTCATCATCGACGATCGTGCAGACGTGTGGGAATGGAGTCCAAACCTGATCAAAGTCATACCCTGTGCGCATACTTCGTCCTCGCTCGATGTCCTTTCCTCTGACTGTCATTCGCAGATGACTTCTTCGTCGGCATTGGCGACATCAACTCCACTTTCCTTCCGAAGGTCGATGCCTTTTCTTCCGTGATCCCTCCACCCTCAGGGCCCGCCTCAAGTTCGACACCTGCCAGAACAAGAACGCCCACACCGCCCATCTCCGCCCCCTTCTCACCTGACTCCGTATCTCCTGAGTCAGACGCCGCTAGTCTAGCAACCTCAACGACGATACTTCCTGAAGAGAGTGATGCCGACGATATCCGAGCCACGGACATGCTCGTGCGCAATTCACAAGCACTCGAAGCACAAGTGGAGGAGCGGCCGCTCGCGAAGAAGCAGGAAGAACTGCAGGAAGCATCAGACGAAGCAGTCGACAGAGAAGAGAAGGTAACAGAGACGAACCCCCCACAACAGGCTGGTGCGGCAGGAGGCGCGCAGGCGCGCAGCGAAAAGCCGCCTGCGAGCCCGAAGGAGAAGCATGTGCGCAAAGCCTTGCTCAAGAACGATGACGCAGAGCTGCAGAGGGTGAAGAAGGTGCGTCTATATGCATATTCAACAGCGCTCGATGGGGCTTACGGCTTTGGTAGCTCTTGGACGAAGTGCATAGACGCTTCTTTAATGCGTACGATAAACGACTATCGGATAATGCCAAAGGTACACATGCTAATCTGAAGAAACGGCGGAACTCCAGCGCCCTAAATTATGATGCTACAGTATGTGTTTTCCTCTCATATGTGTGACGGTTTGGTGAATGACGCGTGGTGCAGATTATTATACCTCGGATACGGATGGAGACCCTTGCTGGCGTGCACATACTATTTTCTAGCGTCATCCCCCTGGACACGAAGCCCGAGACGACTGAGATCTGGCGCATGGCGCACGCATTCGGCGCGACATGCCACACGGAGCTCTCCAGCCAAGTCACCCACGTCGTCGCAGCAAAGGTACGCTCCCGCTCATCTCTCCCCTGCCCAATCACTCACGACACACTACAACTCAGCGCGGCACAGTGAAGGTAGATGCAGCGCGCAAGCTCGGCGGGATCAAGATCGTGTGGCTGGCGTGGTTCACGGACTCGGTCGCGCGCTGGGCGCGGCAGGATGAGGGCCCGTACCTGATGGTGCCCGAGAGCAGTGAGGCGCGGGGGCGGGACACGGCGAGTCCATCGCCCGCGCTTGAGCCGCAGCAGATCTCGTCTGACCCGGAGCCGGATGCAGATGACTGGGACTTCGAGGGCGATGGGGACGAGGACGACGAGACGGGCGTGAGCACTGCGGGTGCGGCCGAAGGAGAGGGCGAGGGCGAGCAAGCTGCCGAGCTTGTGGATGAGGTGGATTGGGCGCTGTTGAACGATGAGGTGGATGCAGCGATGAATGAGAGTGACTCGGAGGATGAGGGGGAGGGAGGGAACGAGGATGTGCGGGAGGTGCGCATGGGCGAGGGGGATGAGTGGTCAGACGAGTCGAACAGCATCATCAGGTTGGTGGTCATTATTTCTCTGGCTTGTAAGTGATGTGCTAACGTGCCCGTACAGCAGCACAAATTCAACACCCAAGTCAACCAAGCGGAAACGCTTACGCAGCTTGACGCCGTCCGAGGTGGGGATGAACGGCAGCGGCGACGACTCGGACGTCCTGCGGTCACCACTCGCGAAGCGCAAGAAGCTCGCTGCGGACCGCCGCAACTCGCGGCTCAAGGAGGCCATCTCACGCGACGAGCTCGAGAACGAGAACTCTGCTGCGGACGTGCTGCCTGCGCCGCAGTTCGACGAAGCAGACGAGATGGACGAGGACGGCGATGGGGGCGAGACGTCCGACGGGGAGGACCTTGATGACGACTTCCTTGCGCGGGAGCTCGAGGAGGAGCTTGGATAGCACATGCGATCCGAGTTGGAGGTGGTGTATTTTTTGTATGTGTTCGTGCGTTATATTTGTTGTCTGCTGGGGCCCGCTCATCTCTCTGTGTGTCTATAGCTCGGGTTGTATCATACTGTACACACCGGCGCCGTGTTCTGCTGTACACTCCTAATCCGCTATCTTATCCCATTTGTTCTCGCTTTCGATCTATTATACTATAAAGCTCGTGTCTATACGTGTGCTGTTTGTTGTCCTTCCGCCCTTCCAATACATCTACCACGTGCACATCCAAACCTACATCCAGCTGCGATACAATCACAACAACAAGGTGCGTCTGCCGAATAAATACCAATATTCATACCATCCCCACCCGCCAGCGCACCTAATACCCCGGCACNTACCCCTGCGGCTGCTGCTGCACAAACCGATCCCTCCCCACAGCGCCGACGCCCGTCTTGAGCTCNTCGCAGTACTTGCTCCAGAGCTTGTCGACGCCGCGCCCGGTGAGGTCCTTGAACATGCCCGCATCGTACTGGCCCTCCTTCATGCGTGCATTGAGCTCCTGCACGGTGCCCTCGCCGTAGCGCACTTCGATCCAGCGCAGGAAATACGCCGTCGTCTGATAGCCCGCGTCCCAGCGCTCGCCGCCCTCACGCCAGTGCGGCGGGATGAGCCCGCTGCGTAGGCGCACCCAGTCTGCATCGTTCGCCGTCAGCACGCGCACGTAGTTAGATCCAACTCATCCCCTTCGGCAGAAGGTGCAGGGGGCGAAGAAGAGAATGCAACGCACCGGCGACACCCTCGATGAACCCGCCCGGGCACGTCCCGCCGGCGTTCCACTGGAAGCAGTGGACGGCCTCGTGCGTGAGCACGCCGCGGATTTCGGCGGGCGCGCGCTGTGCGCTGTTGACGATGTGGTTGCACGAGAAGTGGATCTGCTTCGCGGTGTGTGTGCCCGTCGTGTACGCCACGCCGTCCATCGGGCGCAGGATCACCTGGATCGTCTCCACGCTGTCGAAGGAGGTGCGGAAGCGCGCAGGGGACAGGGGACAGGTGCGGGTGAGTGGGAGGGGCGCGGAGGGAAGGAGGGGATGAGAGGAACGCGTACTGCTTTGGGGCGCGCTCGGTGGTGCCGTAGAGCCACTGGAAGACGAAGATGACTGCTTCGCGGAGGGCATGGTATGGGTCGACGCTCTGGAGGAAGATACGGACGCCCGGGTGGGAGAGGTCCTCGATGCGCAGGCTTAGTGTCGGAACGGGCCAGTCGGGGCGCGGAGGCGGAGGCGGGGGACGCATGTCAGTTTAGGGTGAATCTGCAAGACAAGTTCGTGCGGTGTGAAGATGGGGTGGTGAGAGATGTGAGTGGGAGTGGGCGCTGGTGAGCGCGGTTGCTGCAGCCGCCTCCGTTGTCGCTGAATGGTGATCAAGGCTGTGTGTGACCAAGACAGTGGGACCTTCCGATGGAAACAGATGTGTTATAAGTGGAAGTAATGTTACAATATGATCGTTGGGAGTGGAAAGGGTTCACTAGAGAAAGAGGTATGCTAGGTGGTGCAAAGAGGAGTAGTTGAAGGTTCCACAGCTTGAAGCCACGAAGTGATATCGACGCGAAATGAAAATGACGTCGTGCTGCATGTTCGCTACTTACGAGACGCGGGGAAGATGCAGACGAGTAAACGATGCAATCTCGTTCACGATCGAGCATTGAACAACACGGTTTAGACACGACCTGGGTGCCTAGCTGTGATACGCGGCTAACTCTGATCGAAGGGAAACGCGAGACATTGAAAACGATGGCGTGCGGTATAGATGCATGCCCGAATTATGGTAAAAGTACATACAAATACATACAACAATCTGAACGAGAACGCTCGTCAACGGGTCAACGAAGAACAACGAAGTATGCAAACGCACAGTGGGTCATGCCCGAATCCCTGCCGCAGCCTCAACCCGCAACACTTCCTCCCGAAGCGCCTCGATGCCCTCCTCCAGCCAATTGCAATACTCCACGGCCCTGAAAAGAACGCCGCTCTTTCCCTTCGTGCGACCCTTACTCCGGCTGCCGCTGCCCTTCGGACGGCCGCGGGTGGGCATGCCCGAGCCCGGGGGTGCGCCCGCAGGAGCGAGCAGTGTCGTGAGCTGCGCGTAGCCCTCGCGGATGGCGTTGCGCCGCTTCTGCTCGGACATGATATGGTTGAGCCGCTTCTGCGGGCTGGACAGGAGTGTCTTGCGCGACGCGGACGCGGTGGGGGTGGGGGATGAGGAGGTCGGTGTTAAAGACTTGGAGTGCGAGTGCGAATCGGTGTGTGGCTGGGGGGCAGGCGGGACATGGGTATCGATTTGGATGGGGGAGTGGGCGGTTTGGGGGTGGGCGGAATAGGAATGGGGCGAAGACTTGAGGTCGCGTGGCAGCGGGTGCGACAGCGGCTTGTCGTTCGGAGCAGGTAGCGACGAGAAGTCTAGGAAGTTCGCGCTAGCATCCTGCGTCTCCGGCTTTGGTGCACTGTTGGGGTTAGCACTGTCGGTGTCAAACTCCCAGTTAAAGTTGTCGAGGAAGCCGAAGAGACCTTCCCTGGCACAGAAGTTGCTTTCACCGGCGCGGACGATATTTTCACCGATGCAGACGATGCTTTGACCGGCGCAGCAGAAGATACCTGAACCAGCGGCGGTTTGGCTGGCGTGGCAGGCGGCTTCGCTGGCGCGGTCGGCGGTTTGGCCGGCGCAGCGGGGGGTTTCGTCGGTGGCTTTGTCGGCGGCTTCGACGCTGCTATTGCCCGAGCGCCAAGATCGACATTGAATCCCGGGTCATACACAGAGTCGAGTGCCAAGTCTGTGACCGCTTCACTGAAAGCGAGGGGGTCTGAGACCGAGGCTGAGAGAACGGAAGGAACGATAAGGAATAAAAGGAGTGAGAGGAGCGCAGCGAAGGATGTGTTTCGTGCCATGGTGAATATGCGAATAAAGACGTGGGTGGGCGTGTTTGTATTGTGCAGGAGAAGTAGGAAGGTGAAACGAAGAATGTGAATGGGAGGTCCGGCCTGCAGAACTGAGGACATACCTTGGTAGGTTTTTATAGTATTTGCAGCTCTGTCCTGTGCACCCAATCAAGTTGGAACGCCAGGCTCCATTCTGACGGAGACTCGTATATTGGAACTCATCGCAATCAGGGGTTTCCTTGCAGCGACGAGGACGAGCAATGGTACGGCGCGATGATAGTTCCGTCTGGACAAGGACTGCCTGCGCTGTAGGCTACCTAGCGGGTTGATACATATGAGTGAACCATCAAATGCAATAACACGGTTGCAACAAAGTAATAGTCCGTGTACGATATCACTTGGACTTACCTCAGCAAGATTGAACCAATCAGCGAACCGGCGTCTGTGGTCACTGTGCTCGTTGATGATAATCCAAAAACGCCCAACGTAAAAATGGCCTGTTTTGACAGGGGTGCGGTACCATACGCTTCCAAGTAAGCGGCGAGCAATATGTGAGTGAGGTAAAGGAGACGTACTAGTAAAAGCTATCCGGGTTCGCGAAATCGGCGAGGTCAGTGGTCGGTATATGCATATGCACAGCGCTACTATATCGTCTGCATACAGTATCAAATGCGAAGTCCCCGAAAATCACCGGTACTGGCAAGAAGACTTTTCATTAAGAAAAGCTGGGGTCCTTTCAAGATGAAAAAATTAGGAGCAAAGCGATGCGAACAATATTGGCGTCGCAATGAGACTCACTGAGAGAATCGTTGAGAGCCTCGTGGCAGCTCAAGCGCTCAAGCGCTCAGCGCTCATGGCCAGCGCGGGCGCCTGCTCGGGAAAAGCCGAGGTCACAAGTACACACGCTTATGTTGGCCCGCATCCGCAATATGTGACCCGCGCGCGATGAGCAATGCGAACAGACCGTACTTACCTATCAGTGGCATGTATCTCGACCTCCATCCTATCCTTTCTCGGTTTGCACCAATCAAAAAATATAAATTTGTTTATTCGTAAATTACTCCAAGGCCCGATATCGGACCGCAACCGCTCCTAAATTGATCTACCTAGTTGTTTTGCTGCGACCCAGTCAAGGTCGCGCAGGTTGTCGTCGCCGCATTCGCGGCGCAGTATCCCGTGCCAGCCGCACCGTTGCCAAAGTCGAACTCAATGTCGAACTGGCCCTGCTGCGGCACCTTATTGTAAATGCCGGAGATCTTTCCACCTTGGACCGAGTTATGCCTGGCCACGACGCAGCCTAGCGAGCACAAGCATTAGCCAGCGGCGGAAAAAGTACAAGAAAGCGACATACGCGTGACTGCACTGGGCCGTCCACCGGTGCCGGCTTGCTGCCCCTCGAGCGTGCTCGCGAACGGGTACTCGTCGCACGAGTTGCCAGCCGCGAAGGGTGGGCTGTGCTTGGCGCTGCACCGGTTTGGCGATGCTATACCGCACGAGTTGAGCTTGCGCGCCGCCGCACACGTCGGCTTGTTCGCAGAGTTGCGTGTCAATGTTTGCGGGTGGCCGCGGCCTGTTCAAGTAGGGTTTAGAACACTGAAGGATTTTACGATGCGCGAGAAAACGTACAGAAGACACCGTAGCACATGTTTTGCTGTTGCAGGTGCAGAAATCCGTCAGACCGACGCAGTTAAGTGATTAGCAGAGACGTACGCAAACGTCAGGAATGCCGTTTGCCGAGCAATCAAACTCCAGAACCGGGTTGGCGCGCTTCTCGACGATGCGGATGCGGACGTGCTCGCCGGGGAAGAAGGGGGACGTGTCGTTGCCGTAGATCGTGCGGATCTCGGGCTCGTCCTCGGGGAGGACGGCGCGCTTGCGGGTGGAAGGTTCCTGGACGTTTGTGTCGCACGAGTCATCGCACCTATGGGATGGAATTCAGCAATTGGATCCACAGTTGGAACGATGATGCTCACGGGTCACAGGTGTTGCAAGCGGCGGCGGCACTAGCTCCGGCCGTTCCGGTGCGCTTAATAGCGCAAGCGGCGGCAGCTGAATGATAAATTCCTATGAGGCACTGAGAGTTGGCGATAGAGAGAATCAAGCTTACAGGTGGAGGAAGCAGAGGCAGATGCACTGCTGGCAGTGGCAGAGGACGACGCCTTGACGGTTGCAGCCTTCGAGGTTGCAACAGACGAGGCAGCCGAAGACACCTTCACCGGTGCAGACGATGCCTTCACCGGTGCCGCAGAGGTGACTTTCACCGGCGCAGAAGTCACCTTCACTGGCGCCGCAGAAGTCACCTTCACTGGTGCCGCGGAAGTCACTTTGACAGGCGCCACGGATGACGCCTTGACCGGTGGAGCCTTGGCCGGTGGGGGTTTCGCTGGTACAGTAGGGGCCTTGGTAGGGGGCTTCGCCGCCGGCTTCTTGGCCGACGACGCCTTGCGCGCCGCAATGTCGACAGGTTCGACGCCATTGTTCAGAACGTCGAATGCCGGCTCCGTGACCGCTGCGCTTACAGCGAGCGGGCCGGAGACAGAGAGGATGGAGGGCGCGATGAGGAAGAGAAGGAGAGAGAGGAGCGTGGCGAAGGACGTAGCGCGTGCCATGATGAATAAACGAATAAAATAAGACGGGAGTCAATGAAAAGAGAAGACGAATGTGAATGGGAGGTCCGGCCTGCAGAACTCTGGACGTACCATGGCGGGTCTTTATAGTATTTGCAGGTGCGATCCGGTGCGCCCCCAAGAGAATTGGGGTGTTCCCGTTCCAATGGATGCTAAGCTGTTGACGCCGAAATTAGCTCTGACAGCAAATCAGGATCAGGAAGGACACGGCGTTATGATGGTTTCAATTAAGTCGTACCCCCTGCCCGCGAATTCGTCGGCCTGTCGAAGCGCGACAATACGATGACCACTGCTGATCTTCGTCGTTGTGTCAAGATGGTAGCAGCTGCTGTTGACATGAATCGTGTTCGACAAAAGATGTCGCTCAGCTACGTTGGCGACGCCACTGGATAGAAGATAGTTTATTTTCGGGACGCAGAGGGATCCAAGACGACAGAAGTCATCAGACCCCATACACAATGCAATGTCAATCCGAAACCGAAAGGAACTCACTGCATCACTGATTCGGCGCCACTAGGTAGATTATTGACAACGAGTAAACGCCAAAGAAGAAAGCCAGGACCTGTTTCGGGAATGCGACACCTGTGTCAAGTGCTGCCGAGCGAAGGATAGAGTGAGCGCAGTGATAGACGCTTATGAGGTAGCTAGGTACCGTGACAGAATGCGGTGAGACGATTTGATCCCATGATGTTCACTAGTGCAGAAGCAGCTTAACTGAAGCATGAGCATATGAGAGGGTTGCACATGGACTTTGGCTAGCCCCGACAGGTAAACATTAGTGCAACGAAGCGTCCGGAGCGGTGAAAACTGGTTGCCGTCAGGGCCACTGTTTCATAAGTAGCCAGCGCTATCCATACTGAGACCTGACTGACTGGAAGAAAAAATGAGCAGGAGGTACATTTGAAGAGCCGTGCAGACGAGAAGAAACGCAGGTAAGTTGAATGGAGATGGTTTGTGGTGAGGACGATCGAGCCAATTGCTGAGCATCCGGAAAACTGCACAGCCACATGTTGGGAAGCACGTGACCCTCAAATTTCCTTGAGTAAATTTTGGTTGGATTTGACAGAGTCTGAGTCTGATCGTCACTATCACCGAGTCTTCGGAGTGTTAGGCCCCCTACCATAGGAAACGATACCGTCCAGCCAATTTTCAGCGAGTCGCTCGTGTCGAAAAGCGCTTGGCTTGGCGCCCGGGGGGCGCCAACAGCTTCGACACACAATATTTGTTTCCTGCTCGTCCTACGGCCCCACACAGGTATGAGAATGCGTCCCGCCAAGCTCTGGAATGAAATATCTGAAACCTCGTCGTTCAACATCTCCCGCAGCACCTCGTACCCGTGCGCTAATTGTCCTTCACTGTGGCCTTTCCGCGCTCGGAGATCTACTTCCTGCACTATGCCATGTGACAAACACCCGCTGTGGAACATCGACATGCGCGTGCGATGGGAGAGCGAATGCAGGATGCACTGGGCACGGAGGGATGAATCTCGTGCGTTGGGTAAGAAGGGGCAGAAGACGAGCACGACCCTCGGGATACAGGACACAGTGCGTCGTTAACTCTGCTTGGTTTCCGGAGGCGCGTTCCATTGCTCACTGGCATATCGTAGCCAATGGATCCTTATCCTCCCTAAACGCAGGCCGAAAGCTAGACCTGGGACCATACTTTGATAGGTACGCGTCTTCGTCCTTCCGCAACCATGACACTCGGGCAACCACCACCATGCCCGGCAGAAGATGCATGCGGCCAATAATCTCGACCAAGGAGACCACACTCGTCAGGCTCTCCCTCGTATGTAATCCAGATGCCCCGTGCTTGGCCTCCCGGGCCGGAAAGAACCTCATTCCCCACCCAAATGCACTTCACCGGTCACCGCCCACAGCCGCTCATCTATCTCACGAGCGTCTCAAGTACGCGCCAGGGCAGTAGGTGCCTGTTACCATTTTTAAACGTCCATTGGCAGTGTCCGCGCGAGCGCCGCCGGAGTGTCTTCTCCTTCCTTGTCTTCGTCACGTGCATCGTCTCGCAGATATTCATCCAAGATTCACGAGCGTACCAGAGTGTACCTCACTCGCGTGAACGAATATTCGGCCATTGTCATGCATGGCAGTACGCGCTCAAGCGGACGCGCAGCATGCCTGCAGCTTCCGACGTACACCACTCATAAGTATATCAATATAACCCACTTTTTGAAGTAATTAAACGGGTCGTTAATATCGCTGAGTTTCGAGGGCCGGTGATACGCACAGCGTCGGGGGAATGATACCGTAGCGCACCCGGTTGCTTGCCGATGTACCCGACACGATACAACAAACAGGAAACGATAAATTGTAAAAGAACAAGGTCGCTACAAACACAAGTACTCGGCAAACGAACTACTGTACTAGCTAAGAACATATGGCACCGCGACTATAAAGCAGAATAACACTACACACGGGCATACATACCCTGCATGCATTAGTAATACACCACTCCTACCGTACCATGTAACAATTCATCCAGGGTTGCCTTCAATTTCTAGCGACCCATTGTCGCTCTCCCCCAAGTCCCACTATGCAATTTCCTCTCTCACCGCAGCCGACCGCCCGCGCTCCTTCTCCGCCTCCTCCCGCGCACGCGACCCGGACCGGCTCACGCGCTGCAACAGCGCCGCAATCCCATGTGCATGCTTCTCACGGCCCTCGGCGCTCGGGGCACCTCGGCGCCCCGCGACGCAGACCTCGAGTGNACGATATTGCCCGCCCCGCCGCGTCCGGAGCTCTCAAACTCATGCGTATGGTGCTGCGCAAGGTGCGCCGGCGTACCCGCGTGTGGCGGGGAGTCGACCGGCGGCGGCACGTCGGGCGTGATGTTCGCGGCGCCCCCGCGGCCGGTCGAGTGTCTGCCAGGCGCGTCAGTGCGAGGATAGGCTACAGAGGGGAAAGAAGAACGCACAGTCCGACGTGCGGCATGTGCGCGGAGGCCCACTCCTCGTCGCGCAGCTCGAGGATGTCGGCCTGTATGGCGTCGCCTGGCTTGATGTTTCCCCGCGCCGCCACGTCCGGTGCTGTACTGCGGCGGGCGGGAGTGGGACCGCGAGTGGGAGCGCGCGATGTTGCCCTGGCCGCCGCGACCGGAGGATTGTTGCTGGATGGAGTAAAAAGACGAGGAGTCAGAGGTGATACGAATGAAAGGGCGGTGGATTGAAGAGTGTGAATCCTCGCCGAGGGTCGAGAGACTCAGAGCGACGGACCCGGGGGCGGGACGGAGACGGAAGCACCAATGGAAACACAAGCGTACCTGGCCGGCGCGCGCCTCTTCAAACGCCCCTGATGACTTCGCGTTCCTGTGCGCGCTCCGCGTCGGCGACGGAGGTTGGGCCGGGGCGCCCGCGTGAGGGCGAGCGGATGTTGCCTGCGCCGCCGCGGCCGGAGGAAGTCACCTGCAGATAGGCGAGTGAGAATNCCGAGGNACGAGAGNGCGCGACGAGCAATGCGCGAGTGAAGGGGNGNAGNNGTACCTTTGACGAAGGAACNGGCTCGCGACCACGCGTACTCGAGAAGTCGTCAGGCCCGTCGGGGGTGTGCCGCACGGCGGAGCCATCGCGACGAATGTTGCCCGCGCCGCCACGGCCAGACGATTGCTGCATAAACGTGCGGTTAGTAAGTTAAAGGGGTGATAGGCAAGGGATAGAGCGGGTGCGGGATAGAACTGAATTGAACGCGAAGAGGGGGATACGCACAAATTCGCGGTCGTTGGACATGGAGCGGTCGCCGCGGGGAGGCGAGACGGGTGATTTGGGGGAAACAGTGCCGGACATTATGGTGCTGCAAGGATGTGCGGTGTTGGTGACGATGCGCGAGTCGAACGGGACAGATGTCGTCTCGTTTCTGCGGATCGAGTCAGCAGCCGCGCCGAGTCACATCAGCACGCAATGTAACGTCGGAAAGTGTGCTAGTACGCACCGTGTTCGTTGTGCGCTGTGCAGTCCTGGATGGTGGCAGCGAGATAGCAGGGAGAGACAGGCGAGGGACTGGCGTCGATGGGATCCTATAGCAGCAGGTTTAAATAGGAAAGTGCGCCGCTCAGGCCCCAGGGGTTCCTGTCGGCGTCGGCCCGGCCCCGATCACCGAAAGCAGACGCGCCTCCGTCTGCCCTGCCGCCACGCCCAGGTACACAAACACGACAGCTGCGAGGCATGTTGGGGCGCAGGTACAGGTCCTCTGCCATGTTGAGAAGGCCCCTATGCGTCCGAGGGAAATTACATGGCGCCGGTGGGTACACATGGCTTGCGGCTGTCGAGATCTGCGCAGATCGCGATGGTGACTTGCCCGTGCAATCGCAAGCGAAGCTCTCGAGATAAGAACCAAGTGGCCTCCTTGCTCCCGGCAACCGGCTTGCGTGATCGAGAACTCAAGGATATGACGCCCCTAATTTCTGTAGATCGTGTTACCTCCGTAGAGATAAGGAAGGATAAGGAGCGCTCAACGCAGCGGGGGTCACCCAGCTTTGCGGTTGCTAGATTGGAAGGCGGCGGCACTGAGAACGGACCGGAACCAGAACACGTTGGGAACAAGTAATTGAGACGGGAAAAGGGGGTAGATGGTAAGGACAGGACCAGGCGGTGCATGAACCTAGCTACTGTAACTTATAATATTTACAAGGCATGGTGACGTTGTGGAATCCATAAATAAGGAAGACGCTCAAAGAATGCGGACACTATATATGTGTATTGGACCTGCCACCGGGACAAACTGTAACACATATCACTCAAAGCAATCTCTGGTACAAAGTACATGTTGTTTCACTTGCAGAGGCTATTATCTTGACATGAACAGACAAGGTGTTCGGTGGCTGCAACGGTGCAGTGTCTCGCCGAACTGCGTGGACTCTTGTTGGGCATGACCTACTTTAACTCGTACTTCCTTGAGAAGACCATGGCAGCACTCACTCTGCTACCGAACCAGCATTCATTGGTCCAGGGTAGAAGCTCTATTTCAGTCTGATTGCAAGCAAGATGAATAACGATACGAAGCTGCCGCTGTAGAAACGCGGCCGAGGACAGTCGTATCAGCATTCTAATACAACGCGCAGGCGACGACTCACATGGGTGCCCATGTTCACAACCACGCGTAGCTGAAGCACAACAAAGCAAGAACACGATATATATGAATGTACGATGGGCTCGTCTTCAAGACATGCCTGTGCGGTCCATGGTTCCTGGGGAGTTTAGAAGGGACTGGAGCTGTCGCGCCCGTGAGCGGCAGCACAAAGGCACAGAACGGAGCACGTACGTGGTCTAGGACCGCCGCGGATGGCACCTCGTTTCCCTCTGCGCTATCTACGCCCCCCGCTGTCGCATCGCTCGGGTCTCCCTGCTCGATCTGTCTAGCATGAGCCTCCACAATGCTCTACGAGAACAAAACACGCACCGCGCCGCCCTTGCCCTTCTTCGCGCCAGCTGCAGCCGCCGCCGACTTGCCAATGCCGACGGCCCCGAACGGCTCCTCGCGCGGGACGATGTCGATGAGAAAGTCGAACTGGTCGGACTTGCCGAGGGCCTTTGCGATGTCGGCGCGTGAGAGGGTGCGCCGCTTGTTCGAGTCGGCGATGATGAATGCGCGGGCGGTGATTTCCGCTATGAATACTGCAGAGAGGTTATGTACGCGGACACTCAGGAAGGGTGGTGGACGCACTTTCGCAGGCTTTGCAGAAGAGAATGGGGGCTGGCCAACATCAAGGGCGCGTCGGCATTGGTCTAATTAAACACGCGAGCAAGTGCACGCACCGTCTGCAGCAATCATCTGCGAGTCTTCCTGTGAGCGTGTCGCCGCAGCATGATGCAATCCCGACGCACCTTGACCTCCGGGTCGCTCTTCATGACCTTCTTGATACGTGCGAGGGGTAGTGGTGGGTGGCGATAGTCGGGCGTCTCCTCCTCGGCGGCGGTGATCTGGCGCTGCCAGAACGAACGTAGAAAATCATGGAGAGGTTCGCCCGGCTGGACGTACGGCTTGTTCGCGTTGCTCATCGCGCGCGGGTCACACTGGGCAGAGCGGGCCAATCACAGTCGAGAGCAGAGGGCGTGATAAGATAAGCGCGTGCACTTATGACCTCGGCTTTTCCCGAGCAAGCGCCCGCGCTGGGCACGTGTCTCCGAGTCTCAGCTGTGTTCGCGTCGCTTGACTTCACTGCTTCGACTTTTACAAGAGACCAATTCTTCTTAGACGAAGTCATAGCCTCGCCGGTTATCCTCAGGGACCTCGTAGATAGGGATTCAGCATCAGTGCTGTAGTCGCAGATGAAGTTATCGAGCGTCAGACAAGGTGCGTCGTGGAATATGCCTGTAGATGTGTATGAGGTAGACTTCCATGAACCCGCGCAAATTGGACCATTCCCCGCGCCGCGATGGTCTCAAAGAAGCGATATGTTTCTCGTCAAGGGCATCACTGGATCAAGACTCTGATATGGCGCTGTGCGCGTATAGCAGGTCTGTGGTGCTATATCGTTCCCCCCCCGCCTCGCACATCGAATTGCCGATGTCACGGATATCGCTGACATATCTATTTGCCTTTGAAAGGCTGGAAACGCTTACCCGACTCTTGGAAGTGATACTCTCTCTCAATTCTGCGAAGTCACGCTCTATGCGATGTAATCGAAGTTTTACATCGACTCTCGAGTTTAAGCCTGATAGCACCTCATTACCGAGTAAATTTTCTTCGTGTCACTCACTCCTAGCTCACCACTCACGTCGATGCATAAGGCATAGTGCTCGTATTCTCGAAACCGGTCTTTCTGCTCTTGCTCATCACTGGGGAACACGTTCGATGGCGCCGAATCACTGAATCAGCGAGTCTGCCGCTGGTTCAAATCAGCACAGTATTTGGGAGCCATTGATNCCTCTCAATCTTGGCCTTGCATCTGATGATTCCTGCGCCCTCCGATTTCCTTCATACCCGAAAATTATACCCGGACGCCCGGCGCTCGCGTCGCGTCGCTGACGCATATAAGCCAACACTAGACGCTACCATCTCAAGATCACGATGAAGATCAAAGGGGGCCATACGTTGGCTCACCGGTTTCCCGGTGAGTAAGCGGCATGGCTGCGATCCCGGACCTTGTATCAGATGAGGCCAGCTGAAACGCTGCAGGATTTCTATTCCATGATTCTCCGTGAAGAA
The DNA here is from genome assembly GCA_004679275.1 of Dentipellis fragilis. Lineage (NCBI taxonomy): Eukaryota > Fungi > Basidiomycota > Agaricomycetes > Russulales > Hericiaceae > Dentipellis > Dentipellis fragilis. Next base: position 15,675 of record SEOQ01000423.1, read on the forward strand.
AACATCTCAATGTGAGGGTACGAAAGACCATCAGAATAGAAACGCTGCATTTTGGGGTTCGTACTGCATAGAGCCTGCAAACGCTATAAAATCCAGCACCGTACGTCCCAACTTCTGCAGGCCGGTCCTCCTACTCACAATCATTTCCTTCTTTTCGCCTTTCTACCCCTTCAACAACTTTTACACACATATCGTTATTCGGATATTCGTCATGGCACGCACGACGTCCTTCGCAACACTCCTCTCACTCCTTCTCTTCCTCGTCGGTTCTTCCATCCTCTCCGTTCCGGGACCGCTCGCTGTGCGCGCAGCAGTCACGGAACCAGCATTCGACGTACTCCATGGCGTTATGGATATCGACAATCTCGCCGCACGCCAGCTATCGTTGCCGAAGAAGCCGCCCACAGCACCTCCGACGAAGCCACCTACCGCACCGGCCAAGCTTCCACCAGTCAAGCTTCCTTCTGCGGGTCCGGTCCAGGCAACTCCTGCTGCACCTGTGAAGGCGCCTCCCGTTGTACCTGCGAAGGTGACTTCAGCGGCGCCGGTGAAGGTGACTTCTGCACCGCTCGTGAAGGCGACGTCCGTGGCGCCTGTGAAAGCGACATCTCTCGCATCCGTAAAGGCTTCATCAGTGCCGGTGAAAGCATCCTCTCCACCACTCCAAGTGTCCGCGGCAGCCTCTACCGTCGCTTCGACCATCGCGACTCCGGCAGCTTCAACTATCGTGTCATCAGCGATTTCTTCAGTAGCTTCGTCTGTCGCACCTACGGAAGCCACGCCTATTGTGTCCACCAAGGCTGCAGCTGCGAATGCATCCATCGCCGCTACTGCGAGCGGTGTCTCCGCCTCACCCTCCGCGCCTTGTGAGTACACATACATATATCTCTACTATGCGAAATTCATGAAAGTTTCTTATAGCCGCAGCCGCTTGCGCTGTCAAGCGCGCTGGTACATCTGGTGTTACTGCTGCTGCCGAGTGCGGCACCTGTGATCCGTATGTGGTCTTGTTCCAGCTCATCTTCATCCAGTGTTCTGAGACCGAGCTTCTCTCGCCATAAAATCAGCTGCGATATCACATGCGACCCAAATGTCCAGGACTTTGCTACTCGCCGCCGTCGCAGCGTCGAGGATGCCGCTAGTGCAGCCGGAATTCGCGTCCTCTACGGCAACAACACGTCCGATCCATTCTTACCCGGCGAAGACGCGCGCATCCATATCCTCACGGGCCGCGCCAATCCACAGCTGGTATTTGATTGCAGTAGAGTTCCCAATATCTGCGTATGTTGTATGAATTCCCGTTGCCCATGCATTCTCATGAGCGGAAATTGCAGCAAAACATCTGCTACGGCGTTAACTGTCGTCGGCATCCGTTGACCCTGACAAAATACTCTGACAACAAGCCGTTATGCACCGCGGCACGCCTAAGGAATTCATGCGGGGAAAGGAATAATAGGTGTAGCCCCATCAAAGGCTTCCCGTCTGGACACAGTTGCGACGAGTATCCCTTCGCAAGTACTGCGGAAGGCCAGAGCGCCGGTAAGAACGGCGCTAAAACATCTGTCACCCGTGAGTTCGTGCAGCTAATTTTGCATGATGGGCTCGCTCAACGCAATTCTTCCAGGCTGCGTTCCGAAAAGTGAAAACGACAGTGAGTTTCATGTCGGCATCTACCGCTCGTATCTGCATCATGTTGACGGCACTTGTCCTAGGCCAAGGAGGTTCCGTGTCGAGCTTCTACCGGAATATCGATCAGGGTACCAAGTTCGATGTTGTCCTGAACTTTGGTCGGGGTCAGACTGCAGGTCCAGGTTACTGCGCAGCCAATGCGGCGGCTCCTGGCGGTGCTTGTGAGACTTTGACCGACTCACAGCAAGACGGTTAGTGGGACTTGAAGGTGGTTGCGGTTTGTAGGACTTTACGAACATTACGACGGATCTCTTAGGCTATTTTTATCTTCTGGAAAGATTTGAATTTGCTTCGTATCATCTGAAAGGAGCCGTGTCCTCTGTTTTCGCGGCCTTGAATGTCCGAGGTCCGAAACCACACCATTGCTCCTAACCTTGATCTAAGGTCTTTACGAGCGCTGGCCATGGCAGTCAGTAACCAGTTGCGCTCGAGCGGCGGCTGCGACGTGCTTACTACATTCGACTCTCCGCTGTGTGCTTTTCTCCTCTTCTTCTACTTCCATGAGGATTGTGACGAATGTCAAGGTATAACGACCTAAGGACAACTCGAAGGAGAGCGTATCAAGCGGTCCACGTGTTGCGCTCGAGCATGGTCCACGAACCTCTCTTTACCCCACATTAATCGAGCCTTACCTCCAAGAGTCATTTTTCGCTGGCAAGTAGACTGGCAGCATGCATGGAAGCGAGGTCAGGGAGAAACGTCGGGCTCTGTCGTATGCTCAACACGCGCCGACAACGCTTCTGAACTATTATGGTGTGTGCGTTGGTCACCTGCTTCGTCGTGTACCTTTGACCGACGGCGGCCGACACTGCAACCTCGTGCTACGGACAGCTCACCATCCATCGCTGTCTTGACTCTTAAAGATGGTCTCGAGCATTCGGGAATGTGGCACGTCGTGTTCGTCGTCTCTTTCCTCCTCCTCGGTGATACAACATGCGTATATCTCAAGGTCTGATCGTCGCTGCGTTCCAGTTCATGCGCATATATGCGTCCGAGTCGACACTTCCGGATGCAGACTCACTGCTTGGTGTTCGCGATGATCTTCATTTCCATCTGCACGCACGCGGGGCGAACAAGGATGGGTCGGTACCCACGTACAAGAATCCCAAGGCATCCATCGAGGACCGCGTCAATGATCTCCTTCCGAGGATGAGTGTTCAAGAGAAGGTGGCGCAGATGTATGTGAATTCCATTCTCATTTTCCTTCCATTGATTGAGATCTTGATCTTTCTCCGCAGAATCCAAGGCGATCTGGATGGGTGGATGGACCTGGACGACCCTCTGGATGATACGAAGGCTTACAACGAGTCCGGGCTCGTACGTTACTTTTTCACTTTT
>SEOQ01000424.1:0-23267 GCA_004679275.1 Dentipellis fragilis
CAGCTGGGGCTGGTCTGGGTTCCGGTGGGTGGAGGAGCGCGGCGACTCTTGCTGGGGGAGTATGTCGGCCATGGCGTGGAGGCTGCAAGGACGTCACGAGGTTCCTGTGTGGAGTGTGCGCGTGTGGAGGGGCGGCGGCGGCGAGGAGGCATGGGAGTAGATATAGCTTGCGCAGCGGTCGTATTCACTTGAATTTACCCCGCCTGGGCTGCTCTCCCTCTCCCGTCCATGGCAGCTTCCCTGCAAGAACCATCTACGCGCCGCAGTGCCGGATTGCCTCCGGTCACCAATTGTATTCGTATGCCGCGGGCGATAGAGGGGGAGGCGCTTGCAGCGCTATACCACGCCATCACTCGTCCGATAACCTCGACGTTGCAACGGAGGTGCGGCGTACGACGATCCGAGGGGAATGAAGGATACATGACCGGCTACAGCAAGCGTCGCCAGCTAAAGTACTGCCTGCGTCGCTCGGCATGCACCGGCCTCGCAAATTTTCCAGCCCCGCGGCGCCTATTCAACTTTTACAGCGAGCAACTTTCCTTTTTCCACTAATCCCCCCCTGGATCACCTATCTGCCACGACCATCACTTCACCGACCACAGACAGCGTTCCCTAAAACACTCCGGGGATAATAGATGTGCATGCCCGAGATCCCAATAAATAGCAACAGATCAAAGGCTCAGGTCAGGCTATGCATGCCCAACGCACAGCGGAACCGAGTATCTGCAGACAGCTGGCATGTTGACAGAAACAGGCTTGCATTTCATTGTTTTTATATCCACACGACCCCACTTGGAGCTTGGAGCCTTGGGCTATCCGTGAGTGATAACACTTGGCGGCGACGTTGTTGGCACTCGCTAGTGCGACGCGTTACGTCCGGATACTGCACCCCCGGCCCCAGCGCGATTCACGGCCTTTGCGCGGTGTTTGGGTCTGGCAGAGGCACTACGGGTAGTGGCAAGCTGGCGGCTACTATCCAGCCTCGCCCTTGCCTGGGCGGACCCACGGTGCCTGTACTCGTCCACTCGTGCATGTGCCAGTGCATGTCCGTTACGGGAAGCGCGCGCCGTCCCGCCCCGCGCGGTGTGCACCCACTGTCTCTGAGCCGCCTGTATATGGGTTCTGGCATTTCAGCTACTCTCTTTGGACGGAGGCGACTAGAAGACGCCGGAACCCTCGCTCTKGAGAAGGCACGGCTTCGTCAGAAGCTTCTCAGGTGCGCTTCTCAAGCCGCCGAACCCCTCCTTTGTCCTATTTTCACAGCGTCTAATGCGTATCATGTATCTATGTAGAGTGCGTGCAATTTTTTGGAAGACGAGAATAGCGTGGAGATGCGCCGGCCGTGGGTCCATGGCATGCTCATGAATCACGATTATCAGGTGGATTCGTTTATCAAGAACATCGCTGGATTTTTTTCGGTGCGTGTACGTATGCGTGCGTTGGTTCGCGCCTTCTGCTTTACAGCAACCTCGCCAGGATAGGTATCTCGTAGACGCGCGTCTCATACATGCTGGATCCCGGGAAGTCAGCTAGTTGCCTTGAGCACGCAAGATACATGTCAACGGTGTCCACTGACTCGACCCCACCATGCGTATCCTCCCACATTCGCATCATTCCTCTATCTAACCCAGCCCGCTTCAAAAAATAATCATCGTAGCCAGTCACGCAGGGTCTTCCTCATCCTCATCGCCACCCGTCCCCTTCCGAGGGCTGAGGCCGCTTCACTAATCACCGCAACGGTACCCCTCAGCAGCAATTCAAACAATCCGCTCGTGACTCGGACTCATCCTCCGCCCCCGGAAATGGACAAATCCGACGACTTACCAACGCCATATGGCATACGACGCAGACCACGGATACATAGTAAATAATGTTCATTCGGACCGTCAGGTAATCGGTCTGTAAATTTCATTTCCTGAGTCCTTTGATTCAAATTCAGATGTACATATACACCTATGCACCGCATCAATACAAACCGTGCACTCGGCACCGAACACCCGCTCTGTCCAGTGTTCCCTTTAAACTTACGCAAGGACTCACAACTCAACCCCCTCAAGCCACGCCCCGATCGCCTCCCCCACCTCCCGCGCACGCTCCGCCAGCACCCAATGCCCCGCCTCAAACTCCCTTACCGTCACCTGCCCCATTCTCCCTCCCCTCTGCASYGGYGTACCGCGCAAACGTATCCACCCCGAGCGCAGGCACGCATATATAGTCCTTCTTGCATGCGGCGAAGAAGATAGGCGTTTTCGGCGGGAGGGTGTACGCGGCGAGCGGGATCGCTGGGTGAGGCCGTGGTTAGCGTGGTCAGCGGGCGAGGGGAGGTGAGAATAGAGATCTAGAGAAGCAAAGAGGTAGGGAGAGGTATGCGCACCTTTCTCGGCCTCGGCGTTAAGCCCCTGCACCATGGCGCGGTAGTAGCACAGCGGGGCCGCCATGCCCCCCTCTAGAAGTGTCTTTTTGTAGTATTCGCGTACCTGTCGCGGTCGTTAGCTGATATTCGGTTTTTTTTCTGGCAGTCTACTCGGGACTCGGGACTCAGCGGCTCGAAGCAAACGAGGACCCAGCAGCCCAAGAGAAACGGCAACGAGGGACAGGGAATAGTGAAATCGTACCTCGGCGGTGGCGTACTCGGGCGGCGGGCGGGTGTTGTTGCCCTCGACCCATGCCTTCGCGGCGCCCGACGGGCAGGCATGATCGATCCAGAGTTCGGGCGGGTTGGGGTATATGAGGCTGAGGAAGGAATCCATCTGGCAAGGCGCGTATCAGCATTTCGCAGAAAATGTACGCAAACGCGAATCAAAGACAAGRAAAAAGGCCAGTAGGAAGGARATAGGAGATGGAAGGGATACACACATTCTTCTCCAACAACCCCGCGGTCCCCTCCCCCGAAAAGAACGCCCAATACCCAAACAGCTCGCGCCCATACGCGCTCTTGATCGCCACCGCCTGGCCAGCTACGTCGAACGGCGCGGGGTCCGGCGGGTAGTACCCAAGGCTGAGGAACGCGGCTGCGGAGATGCGCGCGGGGTACAGGTTCAGCAGGCGCGACGCGACGAGGCTGCCCCTGCACACATGCGCCGCAGTAGATTCAGATTCAGTCCCTATCCCCCGGAGGCGCAAGGGCGTGAGGTGCGGGGTGCTCACCAGTCGTGCCCGACGACGACCGCGCGCCCCTCTGGCACGCCCTCCCGATCCATAAGCTCGACCACGTCCCGCGCAAGCGCGCATGCTAYGTATGCAGCGGGGTCCACGGGCTTGGAAGTCCCGGCGTACCCGAGCATGTCCGGTACGAGCAGGCCATAGCCGCGCTCTGCGAAGAAGGTCATTTGGGGGGACCAGATTCGCGAGGTGGAGGGGAAACCGTGCAGCAGGATGAGGGTAGGCTTCGGGTGAGAGGAGGAGGAAGATGGGGAAAGGGAGTGGTAGGTGTAGGTGTATCCGCGGGTCGTGGTGTGCGTGCGGAGGGTTGGGGTAGTGGTGGTTGGGGTGGCCATGGTGGGAGCTGCGAGTTGCGAGTGGAGGTTGGTTGGATTTATTGCGTACGCGTGAAGCGAAGAAGGAAGCGGTTTCACAGACTCTGAGTCGAGGCTACGCTACGTAGTGCTGCGTCTCTCGGAGTTGGCATACGCACGGCTCGGCTCTGAGAGGAACCACGCTGACTGATGAAGGGTAGGCTGCAGTGACGGTGCCCGAGCTGCGGTCGACTTGAACTTGGCAAGTTCGAGTCGGTAAGATGGCGCGTAATTATAGAAGGGGGTTTCTTCTTGTCGGAAACGGTGCGGAGAGTTTTCAAAATAGGGCGTTCGTTTTTTGTAGTCTTCAAGTGGTCAAAGGTGTACTTAACCAAGTATCTCGCCTTGATGAGATCATTGTAGGTCCTGCATTACGAGCCAGGGCAGCCCGATCAAAGTGAATCCTCTGTAAAACTGGATCGCTTGTTATATGAGTGAGCTCATCGACGCTGATCCTCATCACGTCTCGTCGACCTCGTTCACGGTGACTTCGAATTCCATGTTGCATGAGGCCGCGCCAAGTCGAAGTGGGGATTCATTCGACGCTTCCGCTCGATCGATGCGATTAATATCCGTCGGTTCACCTCTCCTGACCTACGAGAAGAACCTAAGAAGAGTAAAACTGCGCCTGTGGGCCGGTCAACCGTCATCTGTGATGTCGCAGAGAGGGCTCACTGTGACTGGTTTTTCGGTTCCGAAAGTGTTATCGGTCGTCGGGCGCTCCGAGCCGGGGGACATAGCGCTGTCGTAGTTCTCTTTTCAGCTGTATCGAACTTCATCGTGACTGGAAGTTTTCGCGGACCTCGTGAGGGTGTAGATTCGGATACGCAGGTCGGGACGAAAGTTCGGCGAGCCTAGGCCTGTGGCAAAGAGTGCAGGGTATCTTCTTCCGTAAATTCGAGTCATTAATGAAGACTAGATATGAGGCCCCGCCTGTCCCGCCATGGAGGCTAAAGCAGATGCAGATGTGGTGATTCGTACTTATCCGCTTGTCGTTAGGCTGAGGACTTGGAGCAGGTGAGTGAATACAGTCGATAAGAACCCGCAGGTAATACCCGGGACGCTCTTGTGCGTACGGCAATCGAAATCAAAGAGCCCTGAGCTGAACGTTGTATCAAAAGACCGAGGAGTCAAGGACGTTCAAGTTTTGCAAGTTGTTCAACGACCGTGACGGCGCTGTTTGCTGATGAGACAACGCTTACGTACAAAGGAAGACTATAGTCCTCCGCGCCACACGGTCTTAGCGCACTAATGACCGCCCTTCCACCACACTGACACCTCGTCCTTATTTCTCCTCCACCCTCGACACCCTCTCGCCAACACACAACAATATAAAGAGCCACGAAACCACAGAATCAACTTGCAGCTATGAAGAACAGGAACAAAACCACGAAATTTCCTGTTGTGCGTCTCTAATTCCCTTTCTACGTCCGAGTCTATGTGCACCTCTGATACGTCCATCGCCTCTCGGGATCGCTTCTTCTGAATGACAGGCAAGGATAAAGAAGATCATGCAGAAGGACGAGGAAGTCGGTAAAGTCGCGCAAGCGACGCCCGTCGTCATCTGTACGTCCTACCACCCGCGTCTTTCCCAAGCGCCATTCACACTGACACCTCACATCCGCCGCCAGCCAAAGCCCTCGAGCTCTTCCTGCAGATGATCATCGAGGAGTCCAGCAAAGTCACCGTATCCCGCGGCAGCAAGAAGGTCGAAGCCTATCACCTGTACGTCTCTTGCAGCTTCCTCCGCTTGTCACGCTCACCACAAACGCCTCCGCCACCAGGAAGCACGCCGTCGATACAACAGAGATGCTCGACTTCCTAAAGGAGATCGTCCAGAACGTGCCCGACCCATCCGCAGGCGGCACCATCAACGTCGACCTGCCCGCGCCCGACGCCGGCGCGTCCACCTCCACCGCCAAGCGCACGCGCAAGGGCAAGAAGGCTGCCGGTGCTGAGGAGAACGGCGAGGACGGGCCCGCGCCTCCGAAGCGCAGACGCAGGAAGAAGGCCGAGCCGGCGCCTGCGCAGGCATCTGCGGCGAAGGCCGAGGAGGCGGGGGATGATGAGGAAGAGGAGGAGGAGCGGATTTATGGGGGCTTTGCGAGGCGTGAGGAGAATTGGGATGAGGAGGATGAGGGCGGGGAGCGGGAGCAGGGGGATGATGATAGTTGAAGTTCTCGGCGTTGGGACGAGGGCGAAGATGCATGGAAGTGAAGCGGTCTTGTAAGTTTGTTGCGGTTACAGTTCGTCTCAGATTGTTCGCTACTTGTGTATCCCAGTGCACATGGATGATTCATTATAGGTTTCGTCGGTGACTGAAGGCAATGATTTGTACAGGTGTACCTTCGCCTTATGGGGTATACTGAAGTGGTGCAGGTGCCTCCGTCTGGTCAGCGGCGAACCATAGGCAAACCTCTGCGCCTCCGCCTATGGCACGAATGACGATCTTGTGACGAATGTTTGATGCACGTACTTCCGCTTTCGAGCCTCGCCGCAAACGATGCGCCTTGGAGGCGTTGTGGTGATCTCGGAGGCGCTCAACTTTTTTTCTTGTCCTCTGGGTATATATAGGGCGCCCTCTCACCTGCCTTGCCCTTCATCCTGTCTCTCAGGTTGTCGGCGATTTTTGCATCATGTACAAGGCCGACCCTCTTTCACAACCTTCCCTGGTATGATTCCTTTTGTGCCAATCACCTCCTGGTGCTGACTGGCGACTCCCGCAGGGACGTCCGATCGTATACCAGCGAACTGGCAGGTGCCTCATCAATGCTCTTCCAGTCGAACTCATCGACGAGATTTTCGCTTGCGTGTGGTACAGACAAAAACACCATTGGCAACGATGCAACGACAGGCATGCCATACGTTCAGTATGCCTCTTCTGGAACGAAAGGGCGATCAGGCTTTGGGCGGAAATCTACAATTCTGACGAACGGAGGTGCCTGTGCCCGAAAATCACGACGTTGCTTGGTCGCTCCGAATTTCATACGTCGGAATCCAGTTGGGATCTCAACCCGTCACGACGCGAGGTGCTCACTACTCTCGTCCTCAATCATGGACGGTCTCAATTAGTAGGCTTGCTGAGAGTGCTCAAAGAATGCCCGAAACTGAGCTCATTCAAAGTCACAGACGATTCTATTGTGGCTGAACCTCTCGGCGAGACTCCGCCTGCCGTGGAGCTCTCCGAGCTGAAAATCCTCAGCATTTCTGGATCCTCTGATGGATGGAGGATGTCCTCCGTGATGGATCTGATATCTTTCTTATTGACTCCGCAATTACACACTCTTTCCCTCAAACTTTGTTCGCTAGACACTACTGCCCCACTCTTGAACGTGCTGTCGAAGTCAATGTCACAATCGGTGGAGGTTCTTCTGCTAAAATTCGACGGTTGGATACGCCTCGACGACCTAGGTCTAAAAGAAAGGTTGCCTTATTTCTTCAAGGAACTTCATCAACTCCGGACCCTTTCTGTTGATGAAGGGACCATGCTCGTTGTTGCTGATGCGATGATGACCCCAGGGGTCATCCCAAACCTAACCACCATTGCATGGACTGGTGAGACGGAGAGCACCTTGCAAGACGTAGTGAAACGTCGTCGTGAAATAGGCAAGCCTGTGTCAGAAATCAAGATCAATGACGATTATATGCCGGTTGATTCCCTGGCCGACTCAGGCTGGCTCTCGGAAAATGTCAACTCCTTCGAAATTCTCCCTGAGACCGACAAACTATTCGAGCTATCCCCCCCTAACACGGATGTTGGGTAAGTTGATTGCACCTGTAATACATAATTCAGCATTTCTTATTCTCACGTCCTCTCAAGACCGAAATTTGCCAAAAGATGGAGACGCATTACCAAGAGTAGGAGAGGGTGCTCGTAGTACAATCCCATGTGGGAACAATCAGCGTCGCATCTCACACGCTCTCCCCCTGAGCCATGTAGTCTATTAGCATGAGGTCACCCTAATATCCGAGCGAGAGAATATCACCGCATCGTGTATTCGAAGCATACATCATGATTCCAGCCGGACTACTCGGAGATCGATGGGCACTGGTATATATATGCCTATGTACCGCACGTTTATATTAGCGTCCATCAACAATCGACAATCGACGAAATCCAAACCGAAACTACACTCATCGAGCTGACATGGCCAGCGAGAACGGGCACGTTCAAGCGGCCACTGAGCACGTCCAAGTGGACTCCAAGGTGCTGGAGAAGAAGCGAGTCGCCGCCGCGTTCCTGCGCGCGCCACTCTCCGAAGCTGTGCTCCAGAAGTTTGAAGATGAGTTTGCTAAGGCACGGGAGAGGACCGAATGGTTCGCCGTTCAGGTCGACCGCACTGTTCGCCCCAGTACGAGCTCTCTCCTTGACGCCTTAGCCCCATTATCGAAACTGATACTCACATGCATATAACGACACGGATCGTAACTTGAAGATGCCACCACGGACGAACTATGCGCGCTCTGCCTCGCGCACTTCTCTTCCGCGCCACTCAGTACAACCCATACTTCTTCGTCATCCTCGACGCGCGCACGGCGACCGATGGCACAGGGATCATCGTTTACAATGAGATGCTGGGCGATCCGCCCTGGGAGTTGCGCACGACGGCGGCGACCATCTCGATCACGATCGTGAACCTCGAGATATACAACTATACGATTGAGGAGGAGCTTGGTAACATGCCGGATGACCCTGATGAGGCTGCGACCTGGGCGTGCGACGCGGTCAGTACTGGTCATACATACCTACTACCCAGAGGCGCTGAATTGGGTGTGCACACCGCAGCCCCTCGATAACAGCGAGCTCCATCATGACGTGCGGGTCCCGCTCGACAAGTTTGAGAAGTTGGATGATGCGCCGGACGGATTCGTGAAGTTCCGTATCGAGGATGTTACCACACTCGTCCCGGAGTACCCGTCCGGGCTCGTCGAGCTGTTGTGGTTCGGTGAGCCGCCGGAGGAGGCGCTGTTGGAGTGCATTGAGCAGGATAGGCATAGCACTGGTGAAGGAGAGGCGAGGGCGAGGGCGAAGGTGGTCACATTCCAAACGGGGCCGAATGCGCTTGGACCAATATAGCCTGCGCTGCTTTAGGAGAGGCACGAAACGAAGTTGAAGAGAATGCATATGAGGCGAAAGTGCGAGTAGAATGAAGATGCTCAGAATTAAGGCAGCCTTTCGTATGAGAATGAAGAGATGCACGTAGTTAACAACGTTGAAGTTGAAGCTGAACTTGAAGGTAACAAGGTTGGACGTCACGGTCACAGTGGCCCCCGGGCCGGGCGGCCTGCCGGTCGCGGCACGTGCTGGCAGAACCCGGGCCTGTGGTTCGTGTGCGGGCGCGCCTTTCCGAGTCCCCCGACGAGGCTTGACGATCTGGTGACAGCGCTTTACACGCTTTGATGCACGTACTTGGGCATGCGAACGTTGTTGCAGACGTTGCGTCTCTCGAGGCGCTGTTTTGACTTCGAAGGCGCTCGCTTCTCTTTTGTTCTCCGAATATATATAGTCTGCCATTTCGTCTCTCTTTCCCCGCCCTCGGTTCCTCTTAGGTTTCCAGCGATTTCCTCATCATGGCCGACGATCCTTCTCCCTCTTTCTCCCGTGAGTGCTCCATTCCTGCATTCAATGTCCATCTCAGTTGATAACTCTGATTCACCCTATCATGTTCATTAGTAGACCCGCCACCTGAGACGCAGCTCTCGCGTTCACCACATATACAGGAGGTATGGCTTGTATTTAGCCTTGGGTATCGTTGGCTAATCGAGCACGAACAGCAGGAAATTGAAATTACCGGAATTGTAACCCGCCCTCAGCCTGAGACGTGCTACTTCAATACCCTTCCACTCGAGCTCGTGTGGCAGATTTTCACCTGTTACTGGGAATCACGTCACAATCATCGCCGACTGCACTTCTATAACTTGCGTTGCGCCGCTCGGAAGAGGCTGTGTCTTGTCTGTCGCGGTTGGTACTGGGCCGCATTGAGTCTACGTATACTCTGGGCGGACATCTTCGTTAAACCAGGCGGCGAATGCTTAGAGATCACAAAATTGTTCCTCGAGCGCTCCAACTGCTGGCCTTTGGACATCAGTATCGAATGGGATTGCAAAGACCCCACAATAGCTTTCGATGGCATTGTCGATGTGCTTTCTCGGGATGCTTGGCGCTGGCGCCGGACGTTTACTGCCGCGAGACCGTTCGATGTCCCGGTATCACTTATGTCCATGCGGCTTCTCAAGCTTCCTTATCTCCACTTCAAGTATTCGGCTCCAAAGTTGTCTCTGCTCATGGTTCAAGACACAACGATGAATTTCGAACGAGCATCCTTCACGCAGCTTACCGCTCTTGCCCTCATATATGACCCACCCAGATCACCAGGTGTTGACCCACCGACACTGCTGAATGTACTGAATTCATGTCCAAACCTACAAAAACTTCAATTCTTCGACTGTCACCTTCTAGAGCAACCGAGCGGTGAGCGTCTGCCCGTAGTGACGCTATCTGTGCTTGAGACCCTTGACATATACGACTGCTCGTCGTGCCGGCCGATATCCCCCGAGTCTAGGATATGCTATCTACTGTCTTCATTAATTCTCCCACAATTGCGTACACTCTGCCTTCGTCTAGGCGAGAGGGCCACTGGTTATTTCTTCCAGCTCCTGTTCCCGTCGGGACCTACGAGGGAACGCATCGTGGCAATTCTGCAATCAGTTGAAGTTCTTCTGCTGTCGTTGTCACTTAGTGATGACCTCAAGGCGGCTTTGAGCGATCTTTTTGTGCACCTTCCTCAACTCCGTGTCTTCCTTATTGATGTCCTTCCTATTTGGCACCCAAATACTGCGAGGCTGATCGTTGATGTGATGACAGATCCGGGTGCCCTCCCGAAACTGGCTACCGTCGCGTGGTCAGGTCACTTGGAGGAGATGTTAAGGCGTATGTTGACTGGTCGTCACAGAATAGGTTTGCCCGTGAAGAAGCTCGTCGTGCACACAGACACTGCCCAAGATGAATGGTTCGCTCGAAACGTAGACAACCTTGTACTCGTACAAACTAAGGCAATTCATCAAGTATTCGACCCAGCCGGGTTCCCGCTATTCTAAATGTGAATAACACTGGATGGTATGTGAATTGCATCTACGACGCGTAACTCTTTCTGACCATTACATTCTTTCAGATCGGGAACTTGGCGCTAGAAGTACTGGCAACTGGAATCTATCTTCCGTTCATCGATAGTGTATAGTTCAGACTACCGGCATCTCTCACGCACACGTCTCCGAGTCACGTAGTCTACTAGGATGAGGTCACCCTAATATTCAGGTGTGATAATATTGTCGCATCGTGCATCTGAAGCACACATCGTGATACCAGTCGGACTGCTCGGAGGTCAAGGGGTTGGTATATATATGCCTGTGTACCACACGATTATGTGCATCATTCTCATCCAATCGTGATAATCCGAGTCGACAACCGATAACATTCAAACCAGACCACCAGAACCATGGCCAGCGAGAACGGGCACATCCAGGTGGCTGCCGAGCACGTCCAAGTGGACTCCAGGGTGCTGGAGAAGAAGTGGGTCGTCGCCGGGTTCCTGCGCGCGCCGCTCTCCGAGACCGTGCTCCAGAAGTTCGAAGACGAATTCGCCAAAGCGCGGGAGGTGACCGATTGGTATGCCGTGCAGATCGACCGCACTGTCCGTCCCAGTGCGAGCCCTCTTTTATATGCCCCTGATCATGACTGTGACTGACCTACATGCGTATATGTGTGGCTTGACTGGGAAGACGCCACCGTAGATGACCTCTGCGCGCTCTGCCTCGCGCACTTCTCCTCCTCCGCCACCCAGTACAACCCATACTTCTTCGTCATCCTCGACGCGCGCACGGCAAACGACGGCACGGCGATCCTCGTGTACAACGAGCTGCTGGACAACCCGCCCTGGGAGATGCGCATCACGCCGGCGACTACCTCGCTCTTCATCGTGAACCAAGTGATCTACAATATGACGATCGAGGAGGAGGGGAGCGATTTGCCGGACGACCCCGAGGAGGCTGCAACCTGGGCGTACGATGTGGTCAGTCGGTCATGCACATATCCTACCGTTCCTGATGCTCGCGCTGACTCGGACTTGGACGTACGCGCTGCAGCCTAGTGATTTCAGCGAAATGCACAACGATGTGCGCGTCCCGCTCAGCAAGTTCGAAAGAATTGACTCGGACGGCGCCGCGGTGCCGGAAGGATTCGTAAAGTTCAAGATCGAGGACGTGACCACCATCGTCCCGGAGTACCCATCCGGCCCCGTCGAGCTGTTATGGTTCGGTCAACCACCGGCGGAGGAGGTGCTGTTGGAGTGTATCGAACAGGACAGGGACGAGGCGGTGAAAGTGAAAGTGGTGACGTTCCAGACGGGTCCGAATGCGCTAGCAGAACGCGTTAGAGCGTAGCCTGAGTGCCGACTGTGATTCTTGCATGTACGAATAATTTGGTAGTTGGAGTGTTCGATTATCAGACCAAAGAATCGAAAGCTAGATGATACAATTATTATGGCGGTATAGGTTGTTCGTTGTAAGGCGTAAGCAATCATTCAAAGACCAGGCCTCCGGGATCCTCTGGACCGTCCCGGAGGCCTTCATCACACTCTTCTGTGAATATAGTCAGGAAATGGCCTATCGCAGGCTACTTAAGGCGGTACGCACCCACAACATAACACAGCGGTGATACAATCAGCAATTCCGGTGAATACACCAGCAATCGCTATACGATGCATACGTGAGTCAGTCATGGTTTATGTACGGATGGCAACAGTTGACGCACCTGCAACGATACATTCGAGGCAGCCTGCAATGAGGGCGACGACGCTCATGACGGCGTCCGCTATGCAGGCGAAGATGCCTGCTATACATGAGACAATTATACTCAAATCCAAGTCAAATTTTATGAAAATATATCCAGGTAAACACACTCCCGTACGTACCCCATAGTGTTGGATGAGAATGAGATATACAGAGGAGGACCCCAACGTCCCAACTCTTATATCGCGTCCAAAAGGGTACCGTGACGTCTAGAACCGCGTTCTATGCACCATATCTAGCTCCCCATGCTCCAAGGACAAAAATATGCCGATGATGATACGACTGAATTGCTGCATGGTCACGAGGATGCGGAAAACGCTGTGGAGAGGAGGAGAACCTGAATGGCTCACGGTGCCGCAAACTAGCTCCGTGACGTCAGCAGTATGAAGAGGTCACCTGATCGGTGAGAGTTCAGGGCAGGCCTTTACGCGGTGCCGTAGAGGCGCGTCAGTACATTCGACGTGCGCCTGCACGGACCTTTGAGTTACCCTCCTATTGCCTTTGGATCGTCGAAACTTCTACTTGGTTCACTCACCGACATTGCTATCTACAGATTGAAAAAATGCCGCCTCGCAATGCTCTGTTTGACGACGATGACCCGATGGAGGGACCGTCCTTCATCCGTCGCGCCGTAAATGCTGTCGATGACGATGATTTGCGACCACCTGGAAATCACAATCTTGGACCCGGCTTCGGAGGCGATGAAGAGGAGACTCAGTTACAGCAACTCATCAGGCACTGGATGAACGAACGGCATGCTCCAGACATCCTCCCCATGCAGGAAGACGTGCTCGGGAGGCTACTTGATCACATTCGGCGACAGGTGGGTATGTTTGTTACGCTCCTTTCTATAACCATAAATGCACGTGCTGATCTATTCATTATAGTCTCAGACAGTTCAGCTGCTGAGGGGAGACCCTAATTCGTCAGAAGACGAACACTTTCGCATAGTATTGGCGCAAACTGAGATCGAAAGAGTGAAGTTCATCGTTCGGTCATATCTCCGGACACGATTATTTAAGGTATGCCGTAGCTATTTCTCATCCGCTTGTCGTGCTGACTAGACAATGAATAGATTGAGAAATATGCGAGATACATCGCGAGCAATCAAGAGATGCAGGAACGATTGTCACAAACAGAGCTCGATCATGCGAGAGCGTGAGTATTTGGATATCTTCTAACAGAAGCGCAGACGCTGATGAGCTCTCGAAGATAGGTTCGCCAAATTGACAGAGAGCCACTACAATATATCCGTCCTGCAATCGCTGCCACCGCACCAGCAACTTCTTGAAGATGCCGCCGCTTTCACGCCTCCGATGAGTATGTGTTCCATTCGTCTACGTCAGTTGATGGCTTAGATGGTCACGTATGTTGCTAGTTTCGGAGCCGGATAAGTCACGAGCTGTCTTTGTTCATGCGCGAGAAGAATGTCCTCCAGTCAGGTTGCCAGGGTATGTCGCTTTCAATTCACGCTCATCTATTATCCACTCATCACGTGGTCTCTCAGCGGCGCTATCCTTCAGATGAAGAAGGACCAAATAGTTTTGACGCCGTATAGCGTCGTGGAACAACTGCTTGCGATGGGCAGCATAGAATTGGTCTGATCTGGCGCGTTATGGTAGGTTATGGTACGCCAGTGGTCTTCGGACCCGCCGTGATGAAACGCGGTACATGCCTATGAATGATACGGTGATGTACAATACACCTGGATACATGGGGGCGCGTCGTTGTACTGCTGTTTATAACTTCGAATTTACTCCACGTCGGAGGCACTTCCAGGCTTCTTCATCAATGGCCGACGCCGATACTTACGTGCACTTCAGACATACTATATCGTAAGCACAGAAATGGTCGAACTAACGTCGACAGGATCGTGACGAGCGTAGGCTGAGGCCACTGGCTCGGTTTTTGAGATCGGGAGCGCGTGTTGTCGCGCCTGTGGCGTTTGTTATATGATTTTCTCACGGCAATTTGGCCACGGTACGATCTTCCTCGCTTATCGGAAGACACGAGACCCTTACATGACGACATAAAATACAGAGGAAAGCGCTCGCCGTGGCTCTTTCGCGATGCGACTTCTTCGCTGGAAGACGTGAGCTCAGAAGACCAGCGCCGTCGCCGCTGAAATTCTAGGAAATTTCGAATCAGATATGAGATCTGGCTGAGATCTTGGGGCCGGAGCAAACAGGCACAAACAGGGCGGGTATGTTTTCCGTGGCTGTGAGGCGCCTTTTTTCTTCTCCTTCTCCTCTTCACTCGACCGCTACTCTAGACCGAGTGGAGAGGAAAAGGTATAGTGTACGCCTGCCTCACCCACAATCTATCGCCTGCTTGCCTTTTCACAGCCATGGCCTCTCCACTCTCTCCCGACACCGCGCGACCAATCGCCGCAGGCTCTGCGAGCACTCCTGCTAATGGCATCCCCGCCCCTCCCGTTACCGCCCCCTCTTTGTCTCTAGATGGTTCAGAAAACACCCTCGGCGCCGTAATCGAGCTCGCAGACGGCACCGCCCTCCGAGGCCTTAGTTTTGGTGCGGAAAATAAAAGTGTTGCTGGAGAGTGTGTCTTCCAGACCGGTATGATTTTTCTCGCGTCGCTCAACGACACGCGCGTCTAACATACTGCAGGCATGGTGGGATACGTCGAATCTCTCACAGATCCGTCCTACGAGGGCCAGATCCTCATCCTCACCTACCCCCTCATCGGAAACTACGGCGTCCCCAGCCGGCCTACCGATTTTTCCATCCTCCCCGAGAACTTCGAGTCCTCCCGCATCCACATCGCGGGTCTCGTAGTCGGCTACTACTCCGAGGATTTCAGCCACTTCCTTGCCAGCTCTTCACTGGGTGCTTGGCTCAAAGAGAACGGCGTCCCTGCCGTGTACGGCGTGGACACACGTGCGCTCACGAAAAGGATCCGCGAGAAGGGGTCTATGCTCGGCAAGATTCTTGCCAGAAAAGAAGGGGTGCCTCTCAGTCGTACTCGGTCCCTGATGCCTGAGTCGGCGCCTACCTCACGCGCCCCTTCGCCATCTTCGGTGACTAGCTGGCGCGAAGACTACGTGGATGTTGCCTCCAGGGATCCCAACGCCGATAACCTCGTCGCCGTTGTCTCCATCAAGAACCCTCGAGTCTACCCTCCCACCGCGGCACCCAAACTCCACCCCTCTGGCCGCCCCCTCCGCGTTATTGCCGTCGACGTGGGAATGAAGTACAATCAGATCCGGTGCTTCACTAACCGCGGAGTCGAGCTGAAGGTGGTCCCTTGGGACTATGACTTCAACTCGCCTTCAGAGGAGCCTTTTGATGGTCTCTTCCTTTCCAATGGTCCGGGTGACCCGACCATGGTGCAGGCGACGATTTCGCGGATCGCGGTGGCTATGGAGAAGGGCGACCGCCCCATCTTCGGCATCTGTCTCGGCCACCAGCTCATGGCGCTTGCGGCAGGCGCCCGCACGTCCAAGATGAAGTACGGAAACCGCGGACACAATATACCCTGCACCGACGCGCTCAGCGGTCGCTGCTATATCACCAGCCAGAACCACGGTTTCCAGGTCGACACGGCGACTCTCCCGTCCGGCTGGAAGGAGCTTTTCAAGAACGCCAACGACGGTAGCAATGAGGGCATCTACTACGAGAACAAGCCCTTCTTCTCTGTGCAGTTTCACCCCGAGTCGACGCCCGGTCCTCGCGATACCGAGTTCTTGTTCGACGTCTTCATTCAGAATATCCTCGACTGCCTCGCGACGAACAGCATGGTGCCGATCTCGATGCCAGGCGGAAAGAAGGAGGACAACGAGAAGCGCGTTCCTCGCGCTAAGGTGGAGAAGGTCCTTATCCTCGGGTCAGGCGGTCTTTCCATCGGTCAGGCCGGCGAGTTCGACTACTCTGGCTCGCAGGCCATCAAGGCGCTTAAAGAAGAGGGCATCTACACCATCCTTGTGAACCCTAATATCGCCACGATCGCTACCTCGAAGGGCCTCGCGGACAAAGTCTACTTCCTGCCCGTGACGCCCGAGTTTGTACGCAAGATCATCCTTTATGAGAAGCCGGATGGCATCTACGTCACATTCGGCGGTCAGACGGCGCTCAACGTCGGTGTCAAGCTGAAGGACGAGTTTGAGAGCCTCGGAGTGCAGGTGCTTGGGACGCCCATCGAGACGATCATCACCACCGAGGACCGTCAGATGTTCGCCGCGGCGATGGAGGAGATCGGCGAGAAGTGCGCGCAGAGCGACACCGCGACGACGCAGGAAGAGGCCGTCCTTGCTGCGAACGAGATTGGGTACCCTGTCATTGTCCGTGCTGCGTACGCGCTTGGTGGGCTCGGCTCCGGGTTTGCTCAGAACGAGGCTCAGCTGAAGGCGCTTTGCGAGAAGGCTTTCGCTACGAGCCCCCAGGTACTCGTCGAGAAGAGCATGAAGGGCTGGAAGGAGATCGAGTATGAGGTTGTTCGTGACTGCAGGGACAACTGCATCACCGTTTGCAATATGGAGGTAAGCACAATCCATTTCAACGCTGGACCTCCGCTTAACTTTCTTCCAGAATTTCGACCCGCTCGGTATCCATACTGGTGACTCGATCGTCGTCGCGCCCTCGCAAACTCTGTCGGACGTCGACTACAATATGCTCCGTACGACAGCCATCAACGTGATTCGTCATCTGGGTGTCGTTGGCGAGTGCAACATCCAATATGCCTTGAACCCCTTCTCCCGGGAGTACTGCATCATTGAGGTAAATATCTCATTTGTCGTTTAGTTGGTACTCTACTAAAGCGAACTGCTCAGGTCAATGCTCGTCTCTCTCGCTCGTCGGCGCTTGCCTCGAAGGCCACGGGTTATCCCCTTGCGTTCATCGCCGCGAAGCTCGGTCTCGGGATACCCCTGAACGAAATCAGGAACTCGGTTACGAAGGTTACTTCTGCATGCTTCGAGCCCAGCTTAGACTACGTCGTCGTCAAGATTCCCCGCTGGGACTTGAAGAAGTTCAGCCGTGTCAGCCGACTGCTTAGCAGCAGCATGAAGAGTGTCGGTGAGGTTATGAGTATCGGCCGTACGTTCGAAGAGACCATCCAGAAGGCTATCCGAGCCATCGATGATCAATTCGCTGGTTTCGCCAAGGTAAGATGAACAGCTCCATTTCTTTCCTGCAAGGCTAATTAGCATTTTTGTCTCTAGAATGACTACGTTGAGGATATCGACGAGGAGCTCGTGAACCCTACCGACAAGCGCATCTTCGCGATCTCGACCGCATTCCACCGCGGCTACAGCGTTGACAAGATCTGGCAAATGACCAACATCGACAAGTGGTTCTTGACAAAGCTGCAGCACATCTTTAACATGGAGCAGCACCTCTCGTAAGGCTATCTCATACTATATACCTTTCATCTAACTAACGCCCCGCCTCAGCACGCTGAACGTCTCGACGATCACTCCCCCTGTCCTCCGCCAGGCCAAGCAGCTTGGTTTCTCCGACCGTCTGCTGGCTACATGCGTGAACTCGTCTGAGCTCGCCGTCCGCCGCCTGCGCCTCGAGACCAACATCTCTCCGTTTGTCAAGCAGATCGATACGGTCGCCGCAGAGTTCCCAGCCTTCACGAACTACCTCTACACCACGTATAACGCGGTCGAGCACGACATCGACTTCAATGACCGCGGCGTCTTGGTTCTTGGCTCTGGTGTTTATCGTATCGGGTCCTCCGTCGAGTTCGATTGGTGCGCCGTCCGCGCGATTAGGACTCTCCGTGAACAAGGTCTCCCCACCGTCATGGTCAACTACAATCCGGAAACGGTCAGCACGGACTACGACGAAGCGGATCGCTTGTACTTCGAGAACATCAGCCTGGAGACCATCATGGACATCTACGACACGGAGCACTCTCGCGGTGTCATCCTCTCTATGGGCGGTCAGACGCCGAACAACATTGCTTTGCCTTTGTTCCGCCAGAATATCCACATCTATGGCACTTCGCCCGAGATGATCGACACTGCGGAGAACAGGTACAAGTTCTCCCGTCTGCTCGACGAGATCGGCGTCGACCAGCCTCTGTGGAAGGAGCTCACCAGCTTCTCGGAGGCCGAGGCATTCTGCGAGTCCGTCGGATATCCTGTCTTAGTCCGCCCCTCGTACGTCCTGTCTGGTGCTGCTATGAACGTCGTCTCCACTGGCGACGACCTGGCGAACTACCTCACGCAGGCCACCGCGGTCTCTCGCGACCACCCGGTCGTCATCACCAAGTACATCGAGCAGGCGAAGGAGATCGAGATGGACGCTGTCGCCAAGGACGGAAAGATGATCATGCACTACATCTCCGAGCACGTCGAGAACGCTGGTGTCCATTCCGGTGACGCCACCCTCATCCACCCCCCGCAGGACCTCGACCCCCAGACGGTCCGCCAGATCGAGGAGGCGACGGCGAAGATCGGCAATGCTCTCAACGTGACGGGCCCGTACAACATCCAGTTCATCGCCAAGGACAACGAGATTAAGGTCATCGAGTGCAACTTGCGCGCGGCGCGGTCCTTCCCCTTCGTCTCCAAAGTCACCGGCATCGACGCTATCGAGATGGCCACGAAGGTGATGCTCGGGATTCCAGTCGAGCCCTATCCCGACGCTGGCATGCCTGCCGATTACGTCGGTGTCAAGGTCCCCCAGTTCAGTTTCAGCAGGCTTTCTGGTGCGGATCCCGTCCTCGGTGTCGAGATGGCCTCTACCGGTGAAGTCGCGTGCTTCGGAAAGGATAAGTTCGAGGCGTACCTCAAGGCGTTGATCTCGACGGGTATCGTGCCGCCGAAGAAGAACATCTTGTTCTCCATTGGTGGTTATAAAGAGAAGCTTGAGCTTCTTCCCTCGATCCAGAAACTCCAGACGGCTGGTTACAATATCTTCGCCACGTCTGGTACTGCCGATTTCTTGAGCGAGCACAATGTCCCGTGCAGAGTAAGCATCTCCTTGCGGGGTTCAAGTTTCTATACTAATCGTTTTCATAGTATCTCGAGACCCTCGGAGAGGACAGCCGCGGCGAGCAGAAGTCTGAATACTCGTTGACCCAGCACTTGGCCAACAACTTGATCGACATGTACATCAACCTTCCGTCTAAGAACCACTACCGCCGCCCTGCCAGCTACGCAAGCAAGGGTTACAGGACTCGTCGTATGGCCGTCGATTTCGCCGTTCCCCTCATCACCAACGTCAAGGTGGCTAAGCTGCTCGCTGAGGCGCTTGTGCGCAGGCTTCCGCTGGACGTATCGCCCGTGGACTACAAGACGTCGCACATCACGTACACCTTCCCCGGCCTTGTCAACATCGGAGCTTTCGTCCCTGGTCTTACTCTCAATGGCAGCAAAGACTTCGCCGAGGCCTCGAAGGCGGCCATCAGTGCTGGATTCACTATCAGCTTGGTGATCCCTCTCGGTTACAAGAACAAAATCGTTGACCGCGCGACGCTGGAGCAGGCCCGCGCCAACGCGGTCAACTCTGCGTACTCTAACTACGCGTTCAGCATCGCCGCCTCTTCCAGCAATGTCAGCACTATTGACGATGAATTGCAAGCCGACCTCAAGGCTCTCTTCATTCCTTTCCACGTCGACAATGTCGCAACGCAGGTCTCGGTCGTTGCCGCTCACTTCGCGTCTTGGCCCTCTGACAAGCCCATCATCACCGACGCAAAGGGTGCTGACCTTGCCTCTGTGCTTCTACTGGCTTCGCTTTACGGGCGAACCCTGCACATCACAGACGTGCAGAGCAAGGAGGACATCATGCTGATCAAGCTCAGTAAGGCCAAGAAGTTGAAGGTGTCTTGCGACGTCAGCATCTACACCCTGTTCTTCGACAGGGAGCAGTACGGAGAAAAGGTCAAGGCGCTGCCGACGAAAGAAGACCAGGCCGCGATCTGGAAGAACTTGGATGTCGTCGATGCCTTCACAGTTGGTGGTCCGCCGTTCTACGCTTCCATCCAACAAGAACTTCCTGCCACTCCCTGGTCTGGCGTTTTGGAATCTTTGCCGCTGCTGCTGACGGCTGTTGCCGATGGCCGCCTAACCCTCAGAGATATCCGCGAACGGCTCCACGACAACCCGATCCGGATCTTCGGGTTGCCTGATCAGGCCCATACCCAGGTCGAGGTTGCCGTGAACCGCGCGTTCACCTTCGACAACCGTGGACGAAGCTGGTCGCCGCTTGCCGGGAAACTCACCAAAGGCATTATCCAGAGAGTTGTCGTTCATGGACAGACCGTCTTCTTGGACGGAGAGTTCTTCGGCACTCCTCTCGGCAAGGATATCT
This sequence comes from Dentipellis fragilis, assembly GCA_004679275.1. Lineage (NCBI taxonomy): Eukaryota > Fungi > Basidiomycota > Agaricomycetes > Russulales > Hericiaceae > Dentipellis > Dentipellis fragilis. The sequence continues at coordinate 20,645 of SEOQ01000424.1, forward strand.
CTGCTGCAAGCATAAGCCACACGAGCCTCGCTATCAACCTCGACAAGCCTCTCCCGCCAGGTCCTCTTGCTGCTACGGCTACTGCACCGGGCGGTCTGGCGATGTCCCCTATTCTGAGGGCATCCGAGAGCGGCTTGCCGGCGACGCTTCACGGACCTGTGACGATGCCGCACCTGTTCTCCCACCTCATCCCTCACCCCGCCTTCCACCGGCGCCACATTCTCTCTGTGAAGCAATTCACGCAGCGCGACATCTATGATCTTTTCTCCCTGGCTCATGAGATGCGCCTGCAGGTCGAGCGTGCCGGTGTCCTTGATATCCTGCACGGCAAGATCCTTTGCAACCTCTTCTACGAGCCCTCGACGCGGACCAGCTCCTCCTTCGAGACCGCGATGAAGCGCTGCGGTGGTGAAGTCATCCACGTCGTCGCTGATAGGAGCAGCGTGCAGAAGGGAGAGACTCTCGAAGACACCGTGCGCACTCTAGGCTGCTATGCGGACGCGATCGCCATCAGGCACCCGGACATGGGCAGCGCTCAGATCGCCGCCAAGTTCTCTCCCGTCCCTGTTCTCAACGCTGGAGATGGCATCGGGGAGCACCCCACCCAGGCTCTTTTGGACGTGTACACCATTCGATCGGAGCTCGGCACTGTCAACGGCAGGACTATCACAATGATCGGTGACCTCAAGAACGGCCGTACCGTGCACTCCCTCGTCACGCTTCTTTGCCTGTACTCGGTTCGCCTCAACTTCGTCTCCCCGGCTTCACTGGCGATGCCTCCTAGCGTCGTTTCTGCAGCCCGGAAGGCCGGTGTTCCTGTCAAGCAATGCGAGAGTCTGGAAGAGGTCCTTGGCGAGACGGACGTCCTTTACGTGACGAGGATCCAGAAGGAGCGATTTGCCAGCGAAGCGGAATGGCACAAAGTTAAGGATGTGTACCGCGTGGATCACGCCGTCCTTGCCAGGGCGAAGGAAGAAATGATCGTCATGCATCCTCTTCCTAGAGTGAACGGTTCGTCTTTACCATCTTACTAGATGCGACATAGCCTAATCGCCTTGATTTTTAGAAATCGACCCTGAAGTCGACTTCGACTCTCGCCGCGCTGTTTACTTCCGCCAGATGCGCTATGGTCTCTACGTGCGTATCCTTTTGACGCCTGTGTGTACTCCGATCCTGACATTGCTACCAGATTCGCATGGCCCTGCTTGTCAGCGTCCTGGGCTAGACCCAGTCAAAAATATTTCATTTTTATCTTTACCAGCATATCCATACAATCGGAATCCGTCTAATTTAGAAACAGCATATGAACAATTGGGGTTAGATATAGAAGAAAGACATGAACTTTGTATCGATTTCCTTGCCAAAAAGTACATACTTGTCATGTAGCATACAGCTATTACTTACAAATTGAAGGTGTTGACGTTGAAGTGGCTTTCATTGTTGACGAAGACTGCGACATTTTGACACGATCTGTTCACCACGGTTGGAATTTAAAAACGCAACGAATTGTCACTGGCGGTTCGCGGGTCGAAGTCAGACTCCATAAGACCTACCTCGTGACATTTGCATAGGCGAATGGCCCACAAGGAATATGTCGAGGACTGTATGTCATCGAGGCGGAGCCCCTGGTACATGGGAGCAGAGAGGCTTTGTATGAGGTTCGGGTTTATGCCACTCAAGCAAAATGGACAACTATCCTTGAAAAGTGAACAGTCGATGCTGCTGGTAATCCAGAAGGATGCATCGTTTCGCTCAAACGTCGATTGTATACTTACCCTCTCGGGCCGTTTTGCTCCATACCGCTCCATGTATATCATCCAGACGGAACAGTGTTTCGATATCAAAAGTTGACTGTACAGCATGGACAGCGGTATACTTCTCTTCATCTCTTCTAACTTGCGCGGGCGACATCATTGCATGTCCTGGAATATGTTGATAGACGTCCTGGTAGCGCCTGACGACGTCACCAGCAGATTGTCCTATCAACACAGCATTTACTTCAGCTTCAGTTGCACAACGAAAAAGATATGCCAAATCCACATACTGCGCAAGCAGAGCCCAAGTTAGCGCTGCCGACCCAACCAGGTTCCCAGTAGACTGTATAGAAGACGAAGAATCAGAATGATGCTCGCGCATATAGCCCATAGGCCAGAGACAACGGTGACGTACATACGCCCTGTCCAAGCCCATTCGGGAGACTTGTGAGGACGTTCTTGATGTCCGTGATCCACGTCTCCTGCCCACTCGTCGACACGGGGATGCTCGGCTCCGTCAGCTGCACGCCCGAGCACGACACAGGCCAATCCGTCTCCGCTACGACGATCGGCTTGCCATACGTATTCGCAAGGTTCGTGAGCGACGATTTGAGCGCGGACAGCGTCGCGCCCGCGTCGTAGAACGGGTAGAACGAGACGCCGATGATGTCGATGTCCGAGGTGGAGAGCGCGCCGGGGATGAAGACGCTCTTGAAGAACGACGAGAGCCCAGACCAGTTCCACCCGTTCGCGAGGTGGATGAGGATTTTGGGCGAGCCGGCGGACTTGGCGCCGTTGATGGCGGAATGCAGCAGCTGCGAGACGGAGTTGATGCCGTTGACGGAAATTTGGCCGACGGGCCAGAGGAG
>SEOQ01000425.1:0-23228 GCA_004679275.1 Dentipellis fragilis
CGCAGCCCGGGGTACATCGTGTTCGGGAATGCGGAGGCGCGGGGGATGCGCGGGCTGCTGTGGGCGAAGCGGCGGTCGAGCACGTGCGTTTTTCGTCTCCTGGACAGTAATACATGTGGAGTGTGTTGACGGATTTGCATGTTGCAGGTCGCGCTACTTCACGTCGCAGAGCGGGCGGGAAATGAAGTGGAAGATGTCTGGTGCGCGCATGGAGGTGCGCTTTCGTCCGCGGCCGAGGCCGCCGAATAAAAATTGAATCCTAACCCTCATTCCTGCAGTGCATGGACGGCTCCAAGACGCTCGCCGTGTACGAGCCGGACCAGGCCTCTGCCGACTTTGCCGCGATCCTCACTATCCAGGCGCCCGGGCTTGCCGTCGTGACTGAGATCGTCGCGACGCTCATGCTGGCGCGGATCGCAAAGGTGCTGCAGTGGTGAGTGGTAAGCGGCGTGTATACACTCAGCCTCCACAATACGTTTTGTTCTACTTCGTTCGTTCTCCCGCATCCTTTTCAACCATTCGTTCTTCGCTACGGCTCTTCTTTCCTCTTCTGCTCAAGCCAGTGCTGTATCCATACAAACAATTGTACTCTATATACATCTGCCCCGCATAGGCAGGGCCAGAACCGCTCTATCTCTATCTTGTATCCCACCATCATCATACACCCCACCCTCTCCGTTCGACGTCGTTGGCTATGGCATACATTTTGATTTTGCTTCGTCTTAGACCACCCATCGCAGACCAGCTTAGAGAACGCGTTCGACCATGCCAAGGCCCTCCTTCTCAAGCACCTCGCGGATCGGATCGCAGATCTCCTTCGAGTATGGCACCTGCACGCCCGGCGCGGACAGCACGCCGTCCAGCACGAGCTGCGACGCAATGCCGCACGGCAGGCCGACGGTGAGCGCCATCGCGGAGTGGCCGCCGGGGTACCCGTACGCCTCGAGCGTCGACGTCAGCGTTTGCTACACACGCAGAGAGACGCAGCATTAGCTCTTCATTTTTCTATGAACCGAAGCCGACAGGACGCACCTCAGAGCCGTCCGCCCACTGCACGACGAACTTGTGCTGCAGCATGACGAGGTCGCGCTCGGCGGGGCCGTACTGCATCAGCGTCTCGAGCTGCGCGCAGAGCGTGTCGAGCAGGTTGCCCGCGCGCACGGTCGCGGGCGCCGCGGAGAACAGCCCGACCCAGCGCAGGCCGGACAGGATGCGCGATGCCTCGGCCTCGTTCGGGAACGTCGCGAGCTCCTTGACGCGCGCGACGAGCGTGCTGTCGAGAGGGAGGAGTCAGCTGTACTGTGGAATAAGACAAGCGGGGCATAAGCACTTACGCCTCGTTGGCGTCGGCCGCGCCGATCGCCCGCTGCATGACCTGCGCCCAGGTGAGCCCCTCCTTGAGCCACGCCTTGGGCTCCGCGTCGAGCCAGCCGATCTGCACGAGCGCCTTGATGAACTCGGGGAAGCCCTGGTAGCGCAGCGTGCCGCGGATGACGGTCTGCGCCTCGGGGATGTTGTACCACTCGCGGTACGGCGCGGAGTTGCGGTTCGGGTACGCGACGAACGCGAACGCGGGCGAGATGTAGTACGGGCGCGCCTCGGCCATCAGGTCCTTGCCCTCGACCGACACGGTCTGCGCGTTCGCGATGAACTGCGCGTTGTTCAGTAGCGCGAGCAGCACGCCGCGCGAGGACCACGAGAACTTGTACCCGAGCGGGTTGTCGGCGCACTCGGGCGCGGGCAGGCCGCCGCAGTACGACAGGAACTGCTGCACCTTGCCGCCCTTGGCGTGAATCTCGTCGATGGTCTTGACGGCGTACAGGTGGTCGATGCCGGGGTCAAGTCCGATCTCGTTCATCACGATGATGCCGGCCTCCTTGGCGGCGGCGTCGAGCTCGCGGATGGCGGGTGAGACGTAGCTCGTGGTGACGACGTTCGTCTTGCCCTTGATGGCGGCCTTGATCACGTCCGCGTGGTAGATGTACGGGATGAGCGAGATGACAAGGTCGTGCGCAGCCACGGCGCGCTCGAGGGCCGCTGTGTCCGTCACGTCGAGTGCGACCGCCGTCGTGCCGGAGAGGCCCTCAGTGAGCGCCTGCGCCTTGGCGACAGTGCGGCAAGCTGTCGGGCTCGATGAGATGATATATGGCGCTGTAAGCATGGACACATACCAATGGTGAGCTCGTTCGACGGGTCACGCTGGAGGTACTCCGCCGCCGGGCGGGCGACGAACCCGCTGCCGAGCAGGAGCACCTTCTTCTTGGGCTTGTTCGCCTCGGCGATTGCACGGCCCTCACGGCCGAACTTGGGAAGGATGTTCTTGTCCTCTTCAACGAGCGCGCGCCCGAACTCGGGCAGCGTGAACGCGGCGCGGTGGATCGCCTCGTTGTAGTAGCGCGTGTCCGGGACCTTGCGCAGAGGCGTCTTGAGGTCGCGGCCCGCCGCCTTCGAGCAGACGACGAAGCCGATCTGGCCTGACGGGTAGGTCGGGATCGTGGTGTACGCGTACTCGGCCGTGGGGAAGATCTCGCGCGTCGTCTTGCGGAGCTGTTGGATAAGCGGGAGGTGCAGCCAGAGGCACTCGGCCTGCGTCGAGATGTGGCCACCGGCGTTGAGCGCGTCGTGGAGCAGCTGGAAGTACGGCTTCTCGAAGAGCGAGGCGGCGGGACCAACAGGGTCGGACGAGTCCGTGATGATGACATCGTACGAACCTGTGTTCTCAGCAAGGAATTTGAAGCCATCGCCAATGAACACCTCGACCTTGTGCGACGCGAGCAGCGAGGACATGTGCGGCAGGAACTGCTTAGAGACGCGTACGACGGCCTAAAGAAGACAAAATTCATCAAAACCAGGGGAGGATTGGGCACCGGTGCAGTCGGCTAACCTCGTCGATGTCGCAGAGCACGACCTTCTCGACAGAGGCGTGCTTCAGCACCTCACGCACGACACCACCATCGCCACCGCCGATGACGAGCACCTTCTTCGGGTTGGGGTGGCTCGCCAACGGGAGATGAGCGATCATCTCCTGATAGCTGCAATCGCGGCATTCAGCGCAGCTTCTTCGGATGCTCATTTTTTTCAGTCAGACTCACGAGAACTCGTCGCGCTCGGTGCACTGGATAACGCCGTCGAGGACGAGCACATTTCCGTAGGTCTCAGACTCGAAGACAAGCACGTCCTGGTACTGCGACTTCTCGACGTGCAGGATTTTGTTGACCCTCAGGGTCATGGCCTGACCAGGCCATTGCGAGGAGATCTCGCGGAACCAGCCCTCTACGTTGGATTGTGAGCTCAGAGATACGAGATGCACCTCTTCCAATGCCACTAACCTCGGATCGATGGGTGCGACAGCGGGGCCATAGTGATTGTTTTGGAGGAGGGGAGGGGGAAGGGAAGGAAGACGAAATTTGAGAGGAAGCAAACCGGGCCAAGATTGACTCGGTCGATGAGCGCGGTAGATAAGATTAGCTATGGTCTTCGAGATCTGATAACAAACTAGAATAGGCAAAGAATAATTTCCGATTGCTTTCAGCTCGTCTCGTCACTCTGTCTGCAGCGCTCTACCAGTACTAGTCTCTACATGCTCTCTTCCAAACTATCATGTGCAGCAGCTCACGCCTACGGTCGCAAAGTCTCTAGAATGGCAAGTTGTCGGCTCGGTGTAATCAGCAGAGCGCGTTCGTGCGAAAGACGTCCCCAAGCGGCCATCGCGTATAGAGACGGCGAAGTCGGACGGCGCCTAACATATCAACTTTGTCACTGTCCAACGTCCAACTGGTCAGCGAACGTAGCATCCACACGCTGGAGCGCGTGTCGTACGCTTCCCCGATGTTTCTAAGGCTCGGCCCTCGCTCTTTTCTTCGCAAGATGCGCTCCATTATGAACCAGTTAGAAGCCTGCACATTCCTAGAGATGCCTGTCGAAATTCTCATATTGATATTGCGGGAGCTCGACTACAAGATGCTTCTGCGTTGCTCCATGGTACGTTTCTGCGCTCTGTCATGACCACAGGTATGCTGACTGCCCTGAAGACTTGCAAACGGCTCCGGTCTCTGGTCAACAACGTCTCTGAGCTTCAATACACCGTTGTTCTCGCTGCGGAGGGTGTTTTGGATGAATTTCCTGATGCATTCGGCACTGATGGTCGTCTCCAGCGTCTTATTGATCGCAGAGAACGCTGGCGCGTCCCGGATTGGGAGAACCGTCGTCTTTTGCGACTGCCGCTTAACAGCGCCACGTCATTTTCGGATCCTAGCAGCCATATTACCTTCACCAATGGTGTTTTTGTCAATACCTCGTATAACCAGCAACGTTTTATCGCTGCGATTACGGTCTTATTTCCTCCGACGCCAGGATCAGTCGCCCTCTTTTCCATTCATGTAAATGATTTCAGCCTTCCGGAGAATACCCTGCTCGATAATTACCTCCCGCCTCCATTCCACGACTTAAACTTGGATCCTGTCCAACAAATCCTCGTTCACCCGAAGCTGGATCTACTCGTTCTGCTGAAAATCAGTCGCCAAGTGCCGAATCAAGTATCCTACGACCTTCATATCCGATCCCTCAAATCGGCCGCCCGACGCGCACATCCACAGTGCACGTATGCTGTCCTCCACAATACATTCGAGCAAAGTTCCGGACGGCTCCGGCCTTTGGTTCGCGGGCTGGAAGACAGAGTTGCGCTGCATGTCTGCCACAACGGCGATGGGCGTATCTGTGTCTGGAATTGGGTCACAGGCCACAAAATTGTTGTATGTCGTCCTTTCCGCTTATTTATTGATCGTTGCCTAAACTGTCAACGGCATGCAGGAAGTCCAGGATGTATTTACGAGTGTCTGCTTGTACGACTTCGCGCTTATTTCCCCCGATGTGTTGGTTGCGGCCGTCTCATCCGGGTCGTTCAATCCCGACACCCGCACGCCAAGGTCCGCCACAATCTGGGTCTACGATCTTAAAATCCTGCCGCATGGTTTTGATGACTCGTCGAAACCCATGGTGTGTCCGCTCATTCTCTGCTTCCCGACATTCAGAGACGGCAAAGTCGTCATCCACTCCTTCAAATGCATTTCCGACCATCTGTCTGGACACGCGCAACTCGATGCTCGTTCCTGGGCGATGCCGCGTGCAGTTGCTTTCCACCTTGAAACCTCGTACGGATGGACACTCCTGGTAGTGCGCGCCGACACGTTCGGCTCGCTCCTGCAAGCGTCCTCTCAGTCTCAGTCTATGATCACACTCCCGTGGCAGAAATGGGGCCCGGCCAATACGAGGCTCTTCGAGCCGAAGACGGCATACTGGGGCGAACTTGGGTAACATCCATCTCTCATACATTGCTCAATCCAATTCTAAAAAAATGCGTCTTCGTATCTAGGATGATGGGGAACGGTCGCCTGGTCGTCGAACCCCACCCCTCGCTTTTGGGCGACCGCCCGGTCGAGCTCTTGGATTTCCACGTGGGGAGATACAAGCCGCAAGAACTGGTCACGAAGCCGAGCACGGTCCGCTCAGACGTGTTCAAGCACAGCGTCACCACCCGCCTACCGTATCATGTCATCCCCGTCTATGGAGTCGAGTGGCCTGCCGAGTTCATGCTGCACGAAAAATATCTGATTGGCTGTCGTGTGCGTACTTCCGCTTTTCGCTCGCGGTGGACTTGATTGAATGGCTAATCTCGGGGAACATGTAGTATAAACACGGCCCAAATCCCTTCGCCGAGGTGGAGATACTCGAATTATAGATAGCAGTCCAGCTCTGACATACAGTATATACCATCCGTCCCGCATTGCTAGACACGGGCGTAATCCTGCTCCTGCTTCTGCTCCTACGATAATCTCGAAAGTTGGGGCCTATGTACATACATACCTTTCGATACCTGGCCGAGCTAGTGGTGCGACACCAGAATCTAATAATAGTTGTGTCACTGACATCTACATTCGATTCGTATGACTGTGTTGGGCTCAGTCCCATGCGTCACCTGCGCTCAAATGCATAACACTGCAATCTACGCGGGCCCACGGTTGCTCATACAGGACACCGAGGGTGTCCATTATGTGCATACTTGTTGTCATAGTTGTTTCTAGAATGTCATCGCCGATTCAGGTTCGGAAGGGGAGAACCACGGGCTACCAATAGGTTATAAATATACCGATTTCGATTGTACATGTCGCAGGCGATAGGACCACTCATGCAATAGATGAGAGCAGAGCTTATAGCTGATATACATGCACGGTGAATTGGTCGTCATCAGGTCGCATTACCATTGACTACGTAGTGGGGTCAGTCAAGATGCCGAGTAACATCCATACGGACGTCGGCGGATCGTACGCACCGGGCAGCTCATCAGGCAGTCATCGCGAAGTATAAAGTCCCCGAAACGCAGCACTTGCATCCGGGAATGATCGGGTAGTAAGGCAAATACGAAGTGACACTGTGCTTGAATAGAGGCGACCTAATGGTGCTCGGCGTGGATACCAGCTCGTGCGGTTTGTATCTGCACGTCTTCTATTCCTGCTTGACCTGCTGCGCAAGCTAACCCGTGCCCCGCAGCGCCGACATGGAAAATCGACAAGTCCTAGTGGTCCAAGCTCGTTGATGGGAGACACGGTTTCGGGAGGGATGATAATGCGTCCGCTTGAAATCATCCTGCATTTGAGCACTGTTGAGTACCCGGCACAGGCGGATGTGATGTACACAAGGAAAGAGCGTTACCTTAGGTTGGGACAGGTCCAGCATGGCCAATCGATAACTTTCGGCGCAAAGAGCTTTGTATGCATTGGGCCCCATTCCTTCCAAAATAGCGAGTTTGTACGTCGAGAACGTCCGCGAGATGTGTTTGTTTGCAGAAGTGAGCGAAAGTGCATCTCCACGCACAACCATGAGCGTCCATAATTTATCGAAAATACCGAATGGCACGCCTTGGCGGCTAGTCCTGAGATTAAAAGCGACGGCGGGCGGCATTGATAAGTGGTGCCCCTCTGACAAATAATCCACAGGACTGTCGGCCATGCATATCATAGATACCAATGTCATATCTTGATCGCCGAATGTTGGAAGATGGAGGACTGGAGGCAGCATCAACGGCACTGATTGGGGCTCCGATCGAGGGGTTTCGGGTCTGGCTAGGTCATCAGCTTTCAGACTGTATATCCAGATCGTTACGGAATATAAGCGGTTGTCGTGGGAAGAGACCGATGCAACCAGTACATCGGGAGGAACGAAGGTCAAGTCGTGGATATCACAAGGGGTGTTGTCATAGGCTCGCTACAGTGCATCCCACTATCAGACAACAATATGAGAATGCTAGGTGAGCACGTACCGTAATTTTTTCTCCTGTAACCCAGCTCCAGACACTTACATGATTCTTGAAGCGGTTCGAGACACGAAGCGCAACAAGATCGCCTAGTACACGAATCAAGGCCCCGGGCGTGCCATCTGGTGTCTCATGAAACGTGTCGTGAATAACAGCAAAAGTGCATATCGGATATACAAGTCGCCCGGCTGATTTGAGGGACCGAAGATGAAGGTCGTATGAAAGCTTGCCTGGGATATGGCGCCCGATCTTCAGGAGTATGAGCAGATCGAGAGCTGGATGGACGAATATCTCGTGAACGCGATCCGTGTCCAAGTTGTGGGCTGGGGGCGGGAGATAGTCATCCAATGGTGCATTGTCCGGGAGGCTAAAATCATCGATACGAATGGGAAGAGTCACTATTCCGTGCTTTGGTGGAAAGAAAACGAAGATTGCTGCAATGTCAAGTTGCCCGCCGGGGACTGTGGTGACAAAAACGCCATTGGTGAAGTGAATATAGAACCGGTGACCATGCTTGGTAGCTTCAGCAATTCGAAATGGCTCCAGTCCAGGGCGCGCCAGCGAGCCGGCAGTCGAGGAGACACTGCAGTCGTTCTCCGATGCTAAGTCCGTCAGAGTGTCTCCCCATCGTACCCGACGCAGCGAGCACGATAGTTTATCGGAATTCAGTAACCGTATTCACTAAAGAGTACAACACCTTGCAAGTCTTTCGAACGGTGTCAGTACTTGACCGCGGAAATAGTAAAGATGATCATATACCGCCGACCAATGCAGGAGAGACTTGTAGTCAAGCTCTCGCATGATTAATATTAGAATATCGATGGGGGCCTTCATGAACGAGTCCGAGCGCAAGATTGGACCGCGCTTCTTGCCAGATAGAAGATGCCCGAGAGGGCCTAACTTGGATAGTATTGGGCCTGAGGATAAAAACGGTCGTTTCCGTCGCGAATTGCTCATGCTGGAGGAGTTGAAGATTGAGAAGCAGGAATCGATGTCCTTGCCTTCTGATCAAAACGTCAAATGGTGACAACGAACTCAAGCTGGCCATGCTGCATCGCCGTGACCAAGTACTGTCAGACGTCTAGTGATAGTTGCTCAGATGCAGAGAATCTTATCTTATCTTGCCACCCGGCCCGGGGCCTCGCGACGGAGTCAATACCTATCAATAAGTACCCAACATGATGGTAATTAGCACTTATTGCTAGCCGTTTCCGATGGCGAAGAGCTCCTAATCGTATGGACGGCATCTGTAACGGCTACACGCCAGTCAAGACTTCACCTCGGCTACTATCATGTCGTCCAAGCTAGATGCCTTCTCATTCCTTCGCAACAAGCGCAGGCCCGCGAATCAAGAGCTGCAGGATACCAGCTTATTCACAAGGCAACCCGTCGAAATCCTCATAATAATACTGCAAAAACTCGACTCCAGGTCTCTTCTGCGTTTGTCCATAGTGCGTGGTGCATTCTCTCTTTATAAGTTGAATGTTTATCTTCTCAATTTCAAAAGACTTGCAAATTACTTCATACCCTGACGAAGACTGTCCCCGAGCTCCAATATGTTATCGTTCTTGCTGCAGAGGGAGGGGTCAATGAATCTTCCGACATGCCACCTACTGTCAACGAACGTCTGCGAGATATTCTTAACCGCAGGGATCGCTGGCGCACTCTAGACTGGCGTAAACACCACAGCATGCGCGTACCGGCCACCAACTCCGTCTCGTTCCTAGATCCAAACAACTTCATCACGTTCACCCAAGGTGCTTTTATCACAACGATGTATAACCAACACCACTATATCTCCTCCGTCATCGTTACTTGGCTCCCGGTGCGAGGAGAAGCAACTCGCTCTCTTGTTATAGACAACTTCAATCTTCCAAAGGATATTCTGTTGGATAATTATATCCCACCCCCTCCTCACGACCTAGACACGGATCCTGTACAGCAGGCTTCGGTTCATCCACACCTTGATCTAGTCATATTGCTGAAGGTCAGCCGCCGGGGCACACGTCAAGTCCTCTTTGATCTTCATCTCCGGTCTCTCAAGTCGGCTGCTCGGTGTGTACATCCGAGGTGCACGTTTGGCATCATCCACAACACGTATCTATACATCTCACGGTGCAGCTGGCCCCTGATCCGTGTCCTCGGTGATCTTGTTGCGCTTCACGTCTGCCACAATGGCGATGGGAATATTTCAGTTTGGAACTGGGTTACGGGTGACAAGATTGCGGTATGTTCCCATCTGCATGTTTCTACGACTACACTTGACAGCGAACAATTTATAGGAATTTACAGATAAGTTCCTAGACAAGCGGTTGTACGACCTCGCGTTCATCTCCCTCAACACGCTGATCGCAACCGTCTCTGTTGGGACATTCGATCGGGAGACCCGGACTGCAAGATCCGCTATGATCTGGGTCTATGATCTGAAAGCTACACAGGCTAACGCGCAGCCTGCAATCCTCTGCCTCCCGACATTCGGCAACGGTGACATATCAGTATCCTCGTTCAAGTGTTCCTTCGATAAACCCACTGCCAGCCCGTTCTCAAATGAAGACAGCTGTGCAGCTCCGCGCCCCGTCGTTTTTGGCTTGTCGACCATGAGTCCCGGAAAGGCTGCTAATTCCGGAAGAGCACTGACGTTCATGGTAGTACGTAGCGATGCGTTCACAACGTGTCTGCGGGTGTCTTCTCCAAGGTCCTCCTCTTCAGCAGTCATACTACCTTGGGAGGAGTGGGGACCAGGTTATACAAGGGTCTTTGAGCCGAATTGGTCTCGATGGGCTCATTGGGGGTAGATATTCTGCCCGCTCTTTAATAAAAAGGATACTGAAAAGCAGGTACCATAGGAATACCGGGAATGGGTGCATTGTCAGCCCGGAAGAGATTCCTTTCCGAAAAGGTCCATTGAAGATTCTTGATTTTCTTGTGGGGAGATACAAGCCGCAAGAATTGGTCGTAAAGCCGAGCATGATTCGCTCGTCGATATTCAAGCATAGCGTTGCCTCAAGTTTACCATACCGTGTTATCCCAATCCATGGCATTCAACGATCTGGCAACTTCGTGCTCGACGAGAATTATTTCGTGAGATATGCTGTGCGTATCCCCTCTCGCGCTATTCGTTGACCCAACACTGACTGCGAAAAGCAGGCTACATCCTCGCCAGACTCCATGGTAGATGTAGACGTACTCGAGCTATAAGCAAACTCCATTTTATCTGCGTAATCGAAATCGGAACTTCCAGGGACAATTTTCTTCGTATTATATTATGTCGAAGAATGTCCTGCATATCAATACCCCATTTGACAGACTCAGCGATGGCATGGCAAATTAGAACATCGGTGCATTGTGACCGCCCTCTATCAACCGTCCATTGACACCTTCTCGAGCGACAAGGAATGGATACTGATCGTTGGCAACACGAGAACTAAAGCTACTGTACATACAAAATCGTCCTGTTTAAAATTGCAAGTGCTCCGCAGCGACTATTGACGCCCAGCTTGGATAGCGTGAATCCTTCATCGTGACGTGGCCAGCCTCAATCTCCTGCAACATCTCCTTCTCGAATTCCGTATACTGGTCGACTCGAGCGCTGGACCCCTTGAACGATGGCATGTGTTCCCATATCTGCTTCGCAGCATCACGCGCCTCGCGGATGTGTGCGATGCACGGAAGCGTCTTTTCAAGTGGTGTCTCGGCACGGAACAGCGCGAGGAGTGCAATGGCGAGGAAGTCTAGTGCAGAAGCCGTAAGTCGTATCTCCCTGGCCAAGGGAGAAAAGGAACTTACAGAGACGCCGCTCATCGTCTGGTGGGTACTTCTCTGCACCTTTCGAATAAAACTCGTGTGCCTGCCGCAATGCGAACAGGCCCTGGTCTTTTGTGTCTTCGTTTGAGCTGAGCACGATGCCGGCCTGCATGAAGTAGAAGCCTTTAGCACTGTAAATTAATCGTCTGGTTTCAGGTTCGCCCTGTAGACATGAGAAAAGACGGACACGAGTGCCATCGCCTCTGGGACAACGAAAAATGCGATTGCAAACCCCTTATATTGCCGGCCCTCCTCTTCCTGCGATTCACGCAGTTCTTCCAACATCGCGTCTGCTTCCTCAACGACATGCTCATACGAGAAGCTATAGAGCGCGTCCTGCATTCCCACACTTTGCAGTGCCTGCACACAGTTAATTAGCCACAGGCCCTTGTGGAATGTTCGCAGTATTGGGAGGAAGATGCGCACCCGTATGTACCTGTCCAGGCGCATCGTACGCACACCGCGAATGAAAGTGTCCGTAAAGATGGACCCTCGCTCGGCGACGGATGCATTCGGCCACTCCGCACGGCCCCAGCGAAGAATCTCGAGGATCTTGTCAAGCACGATCACAGACTTGACCATATTGTGCATAGCTTCGCTTTCGAGGAAGGCAAAAATGATAGAACAACTTATATTGAGATAGATGCAATGAGCACGCAGATAGAGGAGCACGGGAGTTATAGGACATACCGGACGCTAGTCGCAACGGCGGGCCGTACGGCCTCCCAGCCGCCTTCATCTTTGAGGCGACGAGCTTCGGCCGCGAAAGCTTCCATAGGCTGGGCAGTATCGGGGGCTTTTCGAACTCCGATCTCGAAACGCGCTGGTATCATGTCAGTAACGACTCACAAGACATAGCTGCGAAATTTCGTACCTTGGAGATTGTACATTTTCGGCCATTCTGAAAACGTTAGGTGCACGGCACGGCTGTCTGTGAGCACCGCGTTGCTCATTTTTTCGATGGCCTAGGAACATGGCACATATGCATGCAGAAAGCGGATCACAAAATAACCAAGCGCACCCCTAATTGTCCGAAGAATTTGGTCATGTCACCTCTTGTTTTGGTAGGTTTGAGATGGCACATGTTCCGCTGGCCCAGCATGAATGACTGTAATGCGAAAAGGAATAAGCTTCATATATCATTTATGTGTTAGGTGGCATCGATACCTCATATGCATCCAGTATAGTATAAACCTTTTGATACTGATGAGACCACGACCGTAAAGACAGCATGACTATTTGGCTTACGCTGCTGTTTGTGATTCCTTGTGCTTTAATCTCGGGTTCTATTTGCTTGGCTCTATCCCACGGGGCGCCACCTTCGGGAATGGACAGTACAATGGCGCCAGGAGACGAGTCGGCTCCGTCATCCGCAAGCGCCGAAGATTGAGAAGGCTCGCGCATTTTATTTTCTAGCGCGAGCAGCGACGCTTGGTACTGCTCCCTTTGCACAAGGTCTGCTGGTGAGGGGTTCTCAGTTGGGAGAGCGGCCAATGCACGGCGCCAGCTGGCGAGTGCTTCAGCGCTCTGGGATAATGCCTGAAAGGCCGTCAGATGGATCTTCAGGATAACGAGGGCCGTCATGCATACCGCTTGAGCTGTGGCAAGTCGTGCCCATGCCTTTGGAAATGCCTCATCGAGTTGCGTAGCCTACGTGTTATGTTACCAAGAGCTTGACGTGCTGAGCCCCTAAAAGTGACACGATGTGGCATCGTCGCACCTTATGTGCATCACCTACTGCCTTGCCGAACCTGCAAACATGCTCGGACCGGTGAAGCATCTGGCTCGAAAGATAACAGTATCGTACCTTTTCAATGCCTGGTAACATGCAGCACGGTTCGAGAACAGGACAGCGTTGTTGCGATCATGCTCGATCGCCTGCGAGTACTTCGCAATCGCCTCCTCGTATTGCTTGTTCACATAAAAGGCATTGCCTTCTGCTTTCAGTTTTGCTGCCTCGTCAGCACTTGTCGACATAGAGGATGCGTAATCGATTTCAACTGGGAGAGATAGTTCTGTTGCCTCTGGGTGGTCAGATGGGAGCTCGGAACGTCAGACTGACGTCGCCGCGGTAGCAAATCCCAAAGACCTCGGTTCTCGGATATATCCGAGAGCCTGAGACGCGTAGCTGTGCGTGGTACTTCGTATAGGTAACATGCAGGAGTGAGGAAAGAGAGTATCGCGATGGAGTATCGAGACAACGGAAATGTATAAAAGGCACGAGTTGTGCTAGTGGACGGAGCAGCATCACATTCGCCCATACACTGGGAAACTGCCGCGGCTGACGCCATGCGGCCGGCGATCGCCCTGCGGCCGGGCCCAAGAACACAGAACCCATCGTTGAATTTATTCGARGAAACATGGAAAGCTATACAGAATCGCAAAATCATAGAGGTAAAGTGTAAAGAAAGAAGGCCTTGAACAGTATATTTCCGCATCCACCCCCAAGCGGGCCGTCGCTTCCAACCTCAGGCCCAGGCGACGTCCTCCCAACTCTCCTCACGCACCTCAGCAGTATCCGCGCCCTCAACGTCAACATTCACAGATCGTGCAAGCTCGTCGTCGAGATCCAAAGGCTCTTCGGGATTGTATTCCTCCTGCTCTTCATCTCCTTCAGTCTCTACACCAGCCTCGTCGGCGGCACCGAGAGATCGAATCCCCGGCCGTCTGCCGGGTGTGATGGGGGTGGCAACCCAGAGTTGGTTGCGCGAAGGAGTGATGTTCCCGGCCCCCTCCACTGTAACCTGAAGCCTGACGGAGGTCGGAGTGCGCCAGGCCCTGCTGCTGATGGTGAGCGCCCCGCGAGGGAGGGATAACGGTGTAAACGTCAAGCCGTTACTAGAATCGATGGGGTCGCATCAGAAATGCATCGAGGGGGAGGAAACACGTCGAGGACAGCCATGGCCACTCACGCACCGCCGTGGTCTCTGATCGCCCAGATCTGGTTGTCGCCGCCGTTCAATTGCCAAGTGACGGCGGTATGGTTCTCCCTCATGTGATCCATGACGTTGTTCGCCGTCGGGTGGTGGCGGACGCGGTAGCCGCCGCGGCTCTGGATGTACTCGAGGAACCAGATCGAGCGCTCGGTGTTGCTAGCGACAATCTGGTTCGACGGGGCGCCAGGCTGGAAACCGAAGAGGTTGAATGTGTTGTTGTTGAGCTGGTAGCGACTGAAGATCGTGTAGTGGCCATTGTCGAGCGGGCGGATCTGGCGGTTCGGGCGCTGGGCAGAGGCGAAGGTGGGTCAGTTGAGGAAAGATACGATGGTGTGGGGGATGCACGACGTACTCCAGCAAAAGACATGTCGACTGATACTTCAGGGAATAGAGGGGGGCTGAAGCGGGAGTGCGCTGGACAAAAAGCGAAAGTGCCCGCCCGATTATAAAGGGAAACCCCTCCCCCATGTGAGCCTTTGCGTGTAGACAGCAGTGCGAGTGACATAGATACCATGTGCCGCATCAGGTGGTATACTCTGCCCTTCCATTCGAGAGCTCGCATCTTCCATTCGTCTGGTTATATCTTCCATGCGATCGTACACTGATATGAAGTAGGCGTGTCTTTGCATTCTCGAATCGCCCGGGTCGCTGGTGTATTTAGACTCTGGTTTCGTTAGAAATTAGTATACACTCAGGGCCCTCGGATGGGACTATCGGAGAATGAGTAAAAACATTGACCGAAATGCTCCGAAAATATTTGTGACACGTACAGTTTTTGTTGCACGTCACAATCCCAAACAAATACGGCCACAACCTCGGTGGCGCTCAGGGCCTCGATGTTGTCTGATAACAGAAATAGCGAAGTCGCATGAAAGAACCGCTTGGCATGAGCGAATAGTCTATGGAAAGAAAAACGAGCTTACTGCAAAGCGCAGCTTCAGAGATCGATACCGAAAGACACTTGCATGGAAGAGGGTGTGCGACGGGCTTGTGACGTTCGAGACTCGATGAAGACCATCGATGCAGAAGAAACGTGCAGATCTCCGAATTTTCGCAGCGGTAATGTCGTGTATCGCGCACAATCGCCACCTGTGAGCGGTGAGCCATGACTGCCAAGATTGGTATCGCCTCTTTGCAAATATTAATGGTTGCGGACCAAAGTGGCGTGGCCCCAACATCAGATCACCGCAGCGTCCTTAGATCTCGGTCCTCGGGGGCATCCACGAGTCGGACCATAGTATGGGAATTTGCACCGTACAGCCCCAGCATCCTTACAAAGTAGTCCAGGTATGCGATATCCCATGATGCTGGTGAATTCCATCGACGGCCGATATGACAAGAAACGAACGAGCATTCAAAGGTAATCCAAAGCACATTCAGATGTCTGGGTCAGATCTGCGAGTGCTCTGCGGCAGCAGTCGACGCCCAGCTCGGACAGCGTGAGTCCTTCATCGTGATCTGGCCTGCCGCGATTTCTTGCAGCATCTCCTTCTCGAACTCTATGAGCTCGTCGACTAGATCGCTGGATTTCTTGAAAGACGGGATGAATTCCCAGATTGCCTTTGCAGCATCTCGCGCCTCGCGGATGTGCGTGATATGCGGGAGCGTCTCTTCAAGCGGTGCCTCTGAACGGAAGAGCGCGATAAGCGAAATGATGAGGAAGTCTGGTGCGGAAATGTAGTAAGATATAGACATGTTTGGAGCGAGCAGTAGAACCTACAGAGGCAGCGCTCGTCATCCGGCGGATATTTGTCCGCACCTTGAGAGTAAAATTCGTGTGCTTGACGTAATTTAAATAACCCTTCGGCTTTATTATCGTCTTTACTTGAAAGAAGTATGATGCTGCCCTGCATGAAGCAGAACCCTTTGGCGCTGTAGAAGAACGGCCCGGTGAGCATAAATTCATAAAACATACATTAGAAAGGACGGACATGAGCGCCATCGCCTCCGGGATATCGAAGAATGCAATGGAGACGCCCTTGTATTTCCGACATTCTTGATCTTGTGGTCTACGCAGGTCTTCCAAAAGTGCATCCGCTTCTTCCATGACGTGGTCAAACGAGAACCTATATTTCGCGTCCCGGTTTCCAACACTTTGTATCGCCTGTCCGCCGTTTGTCAGCTGTTGGGTCATGAAACCTTGTACAGACAAAAAAATATACGCACTCGCATGTACCTATTCAGACGCATCGTGCGCACTCCGCGAATAAAGGTGTCCTTGAAGATGGAACCCCGTTCGTCGGCAGATGCGTTGGGCCACTCCGCACGGCCCCAGCGCAAGATATCGAGCAGCTTGTCGAGCACAATGACGGCTTGCACGTCATTGTGCAAAGCTTCGCTTTGTATGAACGCGGTAACTATAGCGGACCTTATATTAAATTAACACGATGAACCAAATGAAAAGTAGAGAAAAACGCACCGCACACTAACTGAGAGGGCGGGCCGTACAGCGTTCCAGCCTCCTTCGGCTTTGAGGCGACGAGCTTCAGCCACGTAGGACTCTATGGGCTGAGAGGCGTCTGGCGCCTTCCGGCTTGAGAGTTCGAAATGCACTAGCAGAAGAATTGTCATCGGCTGAGAATACGAAGAATGACGAGTTCGTACCTTAGAGATTATATTTTTGCAACCACATCAAGTTAACATGTATCACACGGCTGTCAGTAAGCACAGCATTGCTGAGATTCTCGATAGCCTAAGGAATCAACAATAAATAATACGAATGTTTCTAAGGAAGAACTACACGCACGCCTGGATGCCCGTCGTATTTGATCATATTGGCCCTCGTCTTTACGTGCTTCAGCTCAGACATTTGCTTCTGACCCAGCATGAATGACTGCCATAAAATAGATACGTGAGCCTTCTACGAATGAGCCGAATATCAAGTATAGATATTACCTCGTATGCATCCAGTATCGTGAAGACCTGCTGACGTCAGTCAAATCACTGTTGCAACAAGCAAAGAGAGAATCCCATGTACACTGCTCCTAACTATCCCCTGTGCTTCGAGGCCCGGCTCTAATAATTCTGCCTTTTGCCAAGGGGCCCCTCCATCTGGAAGAGACAGCTTGACAACACCAGGAGATGAGTCTGAGTTGGCAATAGGAGTGAAAGGGTGAGAAGGCTCGCGCATCCTCTCTTCCAGTGCGCGCATGGAAACTTCGTACTGTTCCCTTTGCACGAGGTCTCCGGGTGACGGAATGTCATTCGGCAGAGCCGCCAGGGCACGACGCCAGCTCGCGAGCGCATTCACGTTCTGTGACAACGCCTGAGAAGTTGTTAAACATATAGCGAGATCCCGGGCATCAAATTTGTAGAACGTACCGTCTGAGCTGTAGCGAGCCGAGCCCATCCCTTCGGATATGTCTGGTCTAATTGTGTAGCCTGCATTCCACTCACTCAGTCACATCTTACCTCCTGAGGCGAGGAGTCTACCGCACCTTGAACGCATCAGCTTCTGCCTTGCCGAACCTGCAGCTGCCTTGCCGAACCTGCAGATACCTTCAACCCAACGGGACTTCTGACCCACCCAGGAAAGACTCGCTACATACCTCTTCATTCCCTGGTAGCATGCCGCGCGATTCGCGAACAAGATGGCATTGCTGGGGTCGCGCTCGATCGCTTGCGAGTACTTTGCAATCGCCTCGTTGTACTGCTTGTTCACGAAAAGCGCGTTGCCTTCCGTCTTCAGCTTTGCGACGACATCAGTGTTGGATGCCATATAGCAAGTTCAACTAAAGAAGAGGGTTTCAGAACAGTGTCTGTACGGCCCGATTGTTAGACGGAAGCAACCCTGGGGAGGCCGCCGTTCCGCGTCGTAATCTCCGAGTCGATTCTCGGGTACATCCGAGAGGGGCCCCGGAGACTGATGCAGGACAAGAGCCAGTTCAAACATGGAAGAAATATCAGAGAGACGAGAAAACTGGTCTTGCGCTGTAGTGGTTGTGCTCCGAGAACATGACAGGCGGACATGGCAGCGCATCAGAGGAGAACGTGCCGTGGTCCGCGCCATCTTGCCGGTGTTCGCCTCGCGGCAAATACAACACCGGTACCCCGGCCGGGCCGGACTAGACCATCTCCGATTCAACCCTTCCACCGGCGACCGAAAGTACAACGCAGCATCAACATCCTATCTATCGAGTATCGAAAAAGAAACCCCCCAAAGTCCCAAAAAAAACACCGATCTTTTGCAGCCAATCCGTTCGTCGCATCTTCGTCGCATCTTACCATCCCTTGTGTTCCCGTTCGCATTTTTCTAACTCCTCCTTTCGCTCCCGCTCCATCGCCTTCCAGGTTTCCTCCCACCAGCCCATCTCCTCGCGATACAGGCCCCCATGGTACGCCTTCGCCTCCTCGACCTTCCTCGCCACTTCCTCTCTCGCCTGATCCAACCAGCCCCCACCGTGGTACTTCTCCGGCCTCTGGAATGGGAACGGCTTCGGCTTGGTATAGTGCACGATGCGCAGCGCGTCCGAGCGGCTCATGAACGACCACATGCTCGGGCTGCGGACCTTGATGACCAGGTTCGCGTTGTACACGTACGGGAGCTTGACCGCCTCCGCGCCAAAGTATAAGTTGAGGTACGCCTGCTCCGCCTCGCCCGGTGGGAAGCGTGCATCCTCCATGTGCGCGAGAAGTGCGCGGAAGACGCGGGTTGCGGGGCGCAGGACGAGCACGCCCGCGTTGAACGCAACGGAGAAGCCGCGCCCGGCGATGTCCCATGCATCGGGGACCGCGCCGAATGCGAATGGGAGGGCGAAGAGTTCGTCAAAGCGTCCGCGGACGAGCGTGTCGCCGTCGACGTACACGAGCTTCTCGATGCCGAGCTGGTCGAGCGTCCACAGCGACAGCTTCGTGTACTGATCTCCGAAGCGCTCGCCGATTCCCTTGCCATTGTGCGGCGGCGCGATGAACGAAACCGGGTAGGGCTCCCAGCCGACGGCGCGCGCGAGGCACAGGGAGAGCGGCGAGATGCGGTGCGGGATGTAGAGCAGGAGGCGGCGGGGATTGTGTCGACTCGGCTGGTTGGTTGGTGAGGACGTGTTATAGTGGATTGCAAGCGAGTGGCCAAGCGTCAAAACCGGGAGAGTGTACATGTCGTTRTACAGTGTTGAAACGATGGCGGTCGCGTTTGGGTCGGTCGGTGCATCGATCCGCATTTCGTCCTTTCTGGTGGTGAGCACAGTTAGCAGCCTTCCAGAACCGTTCAATCGAAGCGACTGACAAAATCTGGTAGTTGTCCAACGGCGTTAGCGGGACGGCATGCCACCACGCCCAGCTAAGGATGAGATTAAGGGCTACAGCAGCGGTGAGCGCAGAATAGAGCCAAGTGTGGCGAGACCTGAGAGTTGCGGCCCACGAGGGAGGAGACGAAGGCCATTCGCCGGAAGAAAGAGGGAGATAATTGAAGTTATAACGCTTCATGAGACGGGGCGGAGAAAGATGCAAGCTGGAGAGATGCTCGACTTCATTTGTTTATATAACATGCATATCTATTGCACGGCGAATCTGCGAGAGGGTATGCATGTACGTCCAAATTCGGCAGGTCGATATCTTCGTATGGACGCATTAGGTGTAGCCTCCAGGTCGCGCTACCGCATGAGGGGATGAACAAAACATGAGCAATATTGGATAGAGCAAGACAAGAAAGATGAGACGCACGCTTCCATTATACTAGAACACCAGATGCTTATTTAATTTCTTACAGCGGCTTCGACTGTCGCTTGAACGAGCAAAGACGAAGCGTTTGCACGTTGACTGATAGTGTCAACCAACTGGCCAATTTGTCGATCACTAGCCAGGAGACTCCGTCAAGGCGTTACGATACCCCAGCTCTGTTTAGACACCGGGTAGCAAAGCTTGCGACAATTAGCCTACCACAAAGACAGAGGCAGCAACAGAAAAAGAGAATCCACAGGGAGCGTGTCGAGATAAACAAACGTCCGTACTAATTAGTGATAGTGGTTCGCCGATATAAAATTTACACTAAAAACGCATTGACAGAAACAAGCAAAAAGCGTATAGTATACCCACACCAGAGTCCCAGTCCCAATCCTATCAGAGCACCGGCCGCACACCGGGACGAGGTCATGCGTTCCACGCCACGGGCGCAATGAACGGCCCTGCCTGCATCGAGCCCTTCCCTATCGACTGCGCGATCGCCCGTCTCTTGTCCTCCCACGCCTTGAGGGCCTTGAGCAACTGCACGATCTTGTCGCGCTTCCCAAGGCGCACGTCGTTGATGCTGACGCTGCCCATCTTGACATCGTTGTCAAGCAAGAAGTCGAAGAGTCGGAAGAGCCCGTCGAGCTTGTCGTCATTTGGACCCGATGGGAAGGCCGAATCTGGCACGGGGGGCGAGCATGGTCTTCCTTTGATGGATTCCGCGAGGCGGAGGAGCACGAGTCCCCCACATACCGATCCCGTGGCGTCGGTGATCTGGAGTGCGCGCGGCAGGTGCGAATTTGCCCATTCGATCAGACCAGGCTCCACCAATGTTTGCTTTTTGAGTAGGAGGGACACGCGGACATGGAAAAGAAGCAAGGACGGATAAACATAAGTCTACTTCATATACGGGGAAAGAGAAGAGATTGCGGAAAGCCTACTTCAGACTGAGACGACGTCATTCTGCGCATCTCTCGCGACGGCCGCGTGGGCGGTACTGGGGTTTTCGGCGTCTCAGGCGACGCATTACCTTTCGTGCCTTCCGCACTTGACACCGTGTCGTTCGTGAAGAACGAATCAAGGCGAGCGCGTTCGGTACCGTTGGTGACGGTGGTGCTGGTGGTTTCGGACCCAGGCAAGTTCATCATAAGAATCTGGGCGTCGCGTGTGGACAACTGATTGGTGTTTTCGCGGCGCATGGCTTTTTGGGTGGCAGCACGCGCCGTAGGAGATGGTGGCCTTGGAGCCGGGTTCATCGCCTGCGCCACGGTCAACGGAATCGTGGGAATGTTGACAGACGATACCACCGGTTCTGCAAACACCATATGTCAGCCCGACCATAGCCGGCTTATCAGGGTGAGACACTCACTTGTGTAGTCGCGATCAATGGTCGCCTTCATGAGAGCTTTCATCCATTCGCGGATGACCAGTTGCTCGTCGGAACTGAAAAAGTGAGTCTTATCGGAGTCGTGGACAATCTTGAAGCCATAGCGGCCGGGATCGACCTTCTCGTCCGTAATTATCCTGTACCCGATGATGTTGATATAGCCCTTAATCTTGACCTCCTACAGGCAAACGTCAGATCATCACTTCAGGGGAGACGAAAGGACGGACCGTCGTGCTATTGCTACGCAACCAGTACAGATGCGGACCTTTGAGCACGAAGTACCGATTCTTCCACGTGTTGTAGCGGTCGCTCTTCTTCCGCATCCAGCCGTTGTGGTCGGGAGTGCCGATCTGCTGCAAGATGCTCTGGCCGGCCTTGAGATTGCCCACRCCAGCCTGCCCCGCGCGCGGCACCTCAGCGGCGGAAGAAGTACGTTTCCGCAGAACGGCCGGGTCCCGGRYGGACTTCTCGCCCTTGGAGTCTTTCGAGTCCTTGGAATCGCGCTTCTCGTTATGTGGTTTGAGCGAAGACGAGGTTCCATCGGATGTCGAGGGCCGTCGAGACTTGCGGGGTCCCGCATAAAGGCGCGAGAGCGTCGAGGGCGATTTCTCGCTGGGCAGGTCTGCGCTGTCGACATACGCAGAGTAGCGCGGGGGCGGCTTGCGCGACTTGCCCAGCGTGCCGCCGAGACCACCAAAGATACTGAGACGATCAGAAGCCTTGTGCGTGGCGTCGAGGCTGCGCTTGCGACTGTTGTTGCGCRCGGTAGAGGCGGGTGCATCATCTGCGACTGTAGAGCCATCCTTGGAGGTACGGCTGCCACTGTCTCTTTCCTCCTTCTCCTTCTCTTTCTCCTTGTTCTTTGACGAGTTGGACTCAGAGCGGCCAAAGACACGGCGGCGCTTGGATCGAGTTTCCCCGTGCTTCGCTGTCTCGCTCTACCAGATAAACATTGTCAAGAAAGGGTACGGCAGAGATACCGATAGAACGCACCTCGCTCAACGCTGCCCGTTCGCCTTCACCATCTTCAGGTATCGCGCCTCCGATAGCCTTCACCGTAGACGCAAGCGCACCGTCGCTCGGTGACAAAGTTAATTGCGCAGGACGGTCCTATTAGCAACTTGATCAGCATGAGTGAGTACACGACCAGATGAATCGACTCACAGGCAGCTTGAGAGATCCGGTTGGACTCAGCAATAGAGCAGTCGGAATGCCGAGTCCAAGCCCAATCGTGGCCTCGCTGCCATTTGCACCCTCGACACGTGGAGGATCTGAGTCGCGGCGCATGCGAGGCGCAGGGGTGCCCGCGATGTCGCCGGTATGAGGCGGGCTCTCGGGGCTCATGACATTGGCGAAGCCATTGCCATACGAGCCCGGTGTTGTAGGAACAGCCGACGCGGGGGGACTAATCCCCGGCACGTTGTGATACGGGCTGTTGAGGGACTGCTGTGCCGAGCTCGTTGCAACGGAATAGGAAACAGATTGCGACTGGGAGTGCAAATGCAGGGGCCGATTATGCTCGGAGGATACGACAGACGGTGGGCGACGGAGCTCTGTAATGGCGTTCGCTATGCGCATGCGTTTGCCAAAGGCCACAATGCCGATCTCGGTCTTGAGGAGATTGACGTCGAGTTCGAGAAGGACATCGCCTGTGATCTCTTGCTCTGCTGGATGTTAGACGCATGCGCTACTCAAGAAGACAAGAATGACGTGCCTATGAACTTGTCGCATGTACCATCGTCGAAACCCTTTGACCGTAGCCAATCGGCCACTTCCTCGACAGTCCAATCTGACGGATGTGATGATGGCGCCCTGACGGGCGACAGCTGACGTTGTTGCTGTTGCTGCGCGGAGGCTTGAAGCGAAGAGCGCGCACTTCCCACAGCGTTACCGGCAGAGGATGCCGCGGGAGATGGGAGCAGCCCTGCAGCCTCCTGCAAAGTCCCCATCGGAACAGCAGGCGCGATAGCAACTGTTTGCTTGTCCGCGAAAGCTTGTTGAGATGATGGCCGGCTGCTATGAGGATCTGTACGCGTGCCTGGCGAGACGGGACTTGGCAGCGCTGCAGATGACGGGCGCGAGGAGGCGGCTTCGGTATCGATAAGGGGGAATGTGGCTTGGGTGGCGGTCG
>SEOQ01000426.1:0-23191 GCA_004679275.1 Dentipellis fragilis
CACACCATCTCACCCAAGGTGCGTCCCCTCGCCCATCCACGTGCCTGCCTGCACCTGCGCCTGTGCACATCCACCTACAGATGCCCCCACACTCTTCTGCATGCCGTGTCGCCCACTGCACCACCCCAGCTGACCACGCTGCACCTCGAACATCATCTCATCCACCGCGTGCCCCCTTGCCCCTCCCGCCTTGCACGCACACCCACTCCCGCATGCCACCGCTGATGCACGTGTGCGCGTCTCCACCTGTGCATTCTCCGCACCCCCGCGTGCCTCCACATGTGCACCTCTGCCGGCCTGCATGTACGATGCGTGCCTGCACCTCTCTGTCTCCCCTTTCGCCCCTCCGCATGCCGTGCCGCCTGCCCGCCCTCTCGCACCTCCATGGGCTGCCCATCTCCCCGCCCTTCCGCCTCTCCACCCGCCACGTCACCCCGTCCCCTCGACCTCTCGCGTGCGCCCCGTTGCCCACCCTGCCGTGCACCACGTCGCCCGCTCCCTTGCTCATGCCTGCACACACCTGCCTCGGTTTGCCTGCCCCCCTCGGCCCACGCGCCCGACGCCGCTCACCATGCCCACTTCCGTATGCCCGCATGCCCGTGCACGCCCCCACCTGTGCCCGCCCCTCCACCTGTGCCTGCATCTCACTGCGCCCATCGCCGTCTCGCTCGTNGCCTNACCCGCCCNCCTCAGCCTGCACGCGCACGTGCGTCGCCCATCCCTACGCTGCCTGTCTTGCCCGCTTGTGCCTGCCCGCTCCTGCCTGTGTGCGCACGAGTGCCTCAGCCCCCNCTTGCCANGCCCGNGTACCTCTCGTGTACCCGCTCGCCCTGTAGCATAATATATACTTGTAATGTAATGTAGTGTCTTAATAAAAATAAAAATGTTTTTCTCATTATTCAGTGTGAATGAAAGTTAGTATGAGGTGCATAATGTTGATATATTGATACGACAGATATGACAGATACATGGATACGAAGATATGTGGTTGCAACTGGGTATGACGATACGAGGATCTGTGAGACGTGCACATGCGATATGTTCAAGAATTCAGCTTCGACTTCAATGTCAGTTCTTCCCCGCTCTTCCGAAGATACGATGCTAGGTGACTATGAAGGGTAGATGGTATGCTGATGTATGAACGGGCGGCACCACTGTTGCGCTCTATGACCTGTCACCATCAGTGTGTCTTCGACAATTCGTCCAACATCCTGCTCATTCTGCACCATCCTTTGCACTCTCCCTGCACTGTCACCCCCTTCTGCCTCTGCCATCATTATGCATCCTCATAGGGCCCCTCCTCCGACATGGTCCATATTCTATGTCGTACCATGCAATCATAATTTCTGGCTTGTGCCCGACACTCACTCCATGAATTGTCTCTGCAGAGTAAACTGGGTATTTCTTATGTCCCTTCTTTCCTGCAGTCTCTGGTGATCGTACTCTTTACTCTTGTAGTGTCATTCATCTACCCAGTATTTCTACTGGTTGCAATAAGACTGGATGTGTGTTAAGGGTGCTCTGTGGCATAGTATAGTGTCATACTACATAATGCACGTGGATACGGTCGTTCTGAAATGGGACCTCCCCCGACAATTACTCCTCCTCCTCCAAGGCCTGAGGCCGTTAATGATAAATGGGCACTGCAGTCAAGCTGTGGTCAGATATTGAGTTTTTGATAGGCCCTTGACATAGAGTCCACTGTAATAGAGGTGCACATGGATGTATAGTAGATAGGCGTGGGGGCTGTGTATATTACATAATAATAATGGCTAGATCCGAATAGCCGAAACCTTAGCCGAAACCGAAATCAAAATACCGAAGCGGAAACCCAAACCCGAAAGGGAAACCGAAAAGGAAAACCAAATTGAAAGCGAACCCGCTGGGAAGTCAAAATCTGAAGCCGGTAACCGAAGGGGAAATATTTCCTAGGCTATCTTTTTGTCCGGCCAGGCCCTTCATACACTTGTAGGATTCACAGCAGCGCAGTCATCTACACCGGGTGCTCCTTATTCGTAGATAACCTTGCTTTGGATAGCCTTTGGATGCATTCTAGAACTGCTGTCATGCGAAGGCCTCATGGCACTTGCCAGTGATAAGCAACCCCATCAATGACGGAAAGAAGGAAAGAAGGACGAATTACTTATGTAGTATTGTGAAGGCCTATGACCCCGGGCCGAGGTATTACCTATTTTAGCCTACATAACTCGACCGCCGCGGCCCCTTCTGCAGGCGCAACCTCCCTGCTACTACTTACACCCACACCCGGATCGCTTTCCGCGAACTGAAACTCCATTGTCTTGAAAATCGACACTGCGATGACGTACTATTCGTGCGGCGCCGAATGTTGAGCACAACGTGCATGGTCAGGATGATGCATGCACTATGCGCTGTCCTCGGAGTGCGTTAGCAGGGCAGGAATGTCTCAAGCCCTTTCAAAGTCAGTTTTCGTCCACCATCCGAGTCGACTTCACTGGACTTCACCACATGCCTTCACAGATGATTATATTCTATATGAAACCGTTGACTATTTGGCCGATTGAATGGGTGACTTTCCACAGCATAAAAAATATGATATGATATGTTTCGGACACCTTCACCTTCCTTTTTGGTGATGAGAAGATCATCTTCCACGAAGCTAATTGGCTAGCGACCATTTGAAATGGGTCGAAAACATATCATAGAATAACATCTATGCTGTGGAAAGTCACCCAATGTCGAGCAATATCATGCATTATATTGCATTCACTAGCAATACCATACGCGATATAATTCAGATCGATAACACCACAGCCTGCAAGAGCATGTGGAATACATGTACGAGTCTCCATCGCATCATGCGGGTCGAAATCTAATGTCCTTCTTCAAGATATTCCTTTTTGTGTCCCCTTCCCTTGCCAGCATAACGGTCATCTTAGCGCCATATCATCGTGTTATCAGCCATCAAGCCTGACCGGTCTCGACAATCGATGTTGCTCACCTTTCATCAAAAGATCTTTTGCGGCCCATTGGCTACTCTTATAGGTGTTTGAGCAGGTCTCAGGGAACGTCCAAACAAACCATGGGCACTTTTATCCAGCGGTTTAGATGCTGCTCGGGACGCGGTCTCGTCCACCTTTCTCTTTTCCGCAGCTTGTGCTTTCTTGGCTGCAGCTTCCTCGGCCACCCTCCTGTCATATTCCTCTTCCCATTTCTTGAACGCAGCTTCCTTTTCGTCTTTCTGCCTCGCCTCTTCTTCGGCCATCTTCAAGCTGTTCTCTTCCGCTTGTCTCTTCGCTTCAGCCTCGTCATCCGCCCTTTTCTTGGCCGCTGCCTCATCCCTCTCATTCTTCTTGGCTGCCGCCTCGTCATCTGCCCTCTTCTTGGCTGCCGCCTCTTCCACTACTCTCCGGGCGGCGGCCTCTTCAAACGCCTTCTTCCTTTGAACAGCTTCCTCATAAGCCCTCTTCCCGGCCACGACCTCATCATCTACCTTCTTCGCAGAGCCTACCTTGCCCTCTTTTTTGAAGTAATCTTCGATCATGACCTCAATCTCGCTTGCCTGAGGATCGCTTTTGGGGCGCATGCGCAAGCGCTCACGAACGGTCGTGATCAACATTATATCGCCGAAACCCAGTCGAAGGCCTTCCTCCCACGTCAGCGGCTCAGGTCTGTTGCATAGGGCCACACGGCCAGGGCGAATCCATGCCTCGACTCCATATTTGTGCCCGAGCACCACCTTGTCGACGGCAGACGCGAAAGGCTGCAGGCGGCTGATCGCGAGTTTGCGCACCGAGGCGAAGGACCATTCAGTTGATAGCCGGAGAACAGCAGTCCAGGCCTCGGCTGTCTTCAGCTCGCATTCGTGGAAGTCTCTGCATGCCAAACGTGAGTGCCATGCGTTCTAGGGATATGCTATTCGTGACTCACGTGGGATAGAGGATGGATAATATAGCGTCGAACTCGGCGCAATCGACATTGTCAAGTGGGATTGGGGAAGCTGAACCCACGCTCTTAGCGCTGTCGTTCAAGAGTTTTTGGAAGTACGGCGAGTCACGAAGAAGAAAGTAGTGAGGGATGCGATACAGAGTGCCTTGAACCTACCCCACCTTCAATATCAAGGCCTTGATGAACGGAGACACTTACAAGAAATGTTGCCTCCCCGCCCTCGAAGTAGAACCGTTGGTGCTTTGGTTCAGGCGCTGGTACCGGAAACGGAATTCCTTTCTCTCCGCTAGACAGGTTGATGTTGGAAGTTTCAGGTGCTCGGGCGTGCGTTTCGATGATCTGAGCATCGAATTCTTCAAAATCGCTGGATGACATGCTGCTGACTGACATCAAAATGCAAGGGCAATGCGACTAGATGGCAAAGATAGCCGGCCGCATGTAGACCTCGGTCCGTCAAACATTACTAGAGAGGAGAGAATAGAAATCACTCACATGCAAAGGTGGGAGTCTTCGTCAAGCCCCGAAACCAACCGCGGCGTTACTTACATACAGGTCCAGCGCGCCGCCGATCCGCCTTGTGACATCTTATGGCAGTCAAGTCGACAGATGGCAAGCAGGCGCAATTCACAGAAGACATGCCTCATGAAGTCCTCATTGCCCGCGAGAAGCAGAGTCTAACAGACAGGGCAATTACGTTGGGACTGGGAAACTCACGACAGTGCGTAATCCTCATCCGATTTGGCGCTTCACAGAAGTGAACCGACATAGGGTCGAGACCGCCAACGCGGGGTACGCATGTGTCGAAAGCATTGTCGCAAAGAAGAAGCACAATTCATTCGGTTCGCGACAGCCCTTCTCGTCATCAAAGCAGAATTCTCATTATTCGCCGTAGTAGATAAGATATACCAGTGCGTCACCATAATTCCTTCTTTGCCCCTGTCCTGCGCCCCGACTTCTTGCTTCGTTTAGGCTACCACGCCCAAGCGTCTTCCTGCCGAGAGTCTCGCCGAAATGTCTCATGGAGTTTCGCCCGTTGTTTCGCCTCCCACTTCTCCTCCGCCTCAGCTTCAGAGTCTTGATTGTGCGTTACAAATTCATGGTAGCCGGCCGAGCTGCTCGCAATCAAGCTTGAGGCGATGCCTCGGTTCCGAAAAGACCTCGCGATGGCTTCTGAGGAAATGTGGTCCTTCTTAGCCGGTCGAGACCAAGTAACAGTCTTCCAGTTGTCCTCCTCCAAGACAGATGCTCGCTCCACCGTAGGCATTGCAGGCGACGGTACCGATGGCGGCGACACAGCTGTGCTGGTATTCAAGCTTGCACGTTTTTTCCTCCTCGCATCCTTCATTTCCTTGCGTTTGCTTTCCGTCCGGATATTTACCACGGTACTCGCAGCATCCTCAGCATCGGATTGTGAAGACGTACCACCTTCGGAAGGTTTTGATGGTGCTGCCTTAGCCTGCGCGGAATCTCTTCCGATTGGCGTTGTGTTTCTGTCTCCGGCGGGGGCTACTCGTGTCTGCTCAACGCCATTTCGAATGGCTTTGCTTGCCGCAAAGTATAGGTCTCGAGGAGATGTCGCTGCAGTGGTTGTGGTGGCCATGGAGGCTGCCGTTCCTTTCGCTGAAACATGCGGAGGCGACAGATATGAGCGGGATTTGGCCCGTTCTAGTTGTCTCTTCCAGAGATCCTTCGAAGTACACGCGAGAACGGTAGCTGGGTGCTGATTAGGAGGCTTGTTGGAGACGGTAGGCATATCGGGGCCGAAAGATGGATGAGCAGTGACATCGGGGGTGTCTGCTGTGCTAGGAAGCTTTTCTGTGGGCTTCATCTGAGTCGTCTCTTTGTCCATTATCTTGTTCGCAGTCTGATCAGTCCCCGCCTTCTTCGCAGTTGTAGATATGTGGTCCCTGAGCTTCATGTGAGAGTCCACCATAACTTCGAGTTCGCTCCTTGAAGCATCCAGACGTCGGGCACGCATGCCCTCGCGGACGGTCATGATCAACAGGATATCGCTAGCTCTTAGCCGGAGTCCTTCTTCCCGTGTCGGTAGCTGCTCCCTGTCGCACAGGGCCACGAAGCCAGGACGCAGCCATGATTCGATGCCGTAGGCCCGCTCGAGAACAACCTTGTCGACGGCAGATGCTATGGTCCTTAGGCGTGTCTATCGCGAGCGTGAAAATGGAGGCGAACGACCATCTCGTAGAGAGGAAGAGAACAGATGTCCAGGCTTCCACGGTCTTCAGCTCACACTCATGGAATTCTCTATTGGCTGAAGTGTGAGTGGGATTCATATCGGATAGGATCGACGTCAACTTACGCAGGATACAAGATAGAGAGGAACGCATCAAAATCGCTGCATCTTATGTCGTCATCCAGTGAGATTGGTGTAGACGTGACCCCAGAACGTCCCAGAACACCGCGGAAATACGAAGAGTCGCGTTGGAAGAAATATCTATGCACACGATACAGGATGCCCTTGACCTGCAGAGTTATCAACGTCAAGACCATGGCAGAGACGGGAAGACAGCTCACAAGGAACGTGACATTCCCATCCTCGAAGTAGAACCGCTCATGTTTCTTGAACCCTGCAGGCTCCGAACGTCGATCATAGTCGCCATGCTCGATGCCAGATATCAGCAGGTCGCTCTCGTCGTCTGCTGCAGGCACAGTCGGGACGATGTGTCCGGACATAGACGTGGTGAAATCAGGCGATGTCGTTCCGATGGTGAAAGTAGGTGATTTTTGAGGGGAGAGGTGGTCGGGAGAGGATGGGACGTCGAAATCGTCGAAATCCGTGAAGTACAGACTACTGACTGATATCGTGTCTTCTAGATTCTGCGGTGCGAATCCGTGAACCGCAACTAGAGAAATTTCAATTTATTCGAACATATCAAAGGAAGACAGTCACTCACCTGCAAGGGTGAAGGATCGAGCCTGTGGGTTTCTTCGTCGAGCCCTAGAACGAACGGCAGCTGTTACTTATAAGACTTACTGTGGCGTCTATCCACGCCTCGCATCTTCGACGTCCGCAGTCGATGAAGCAGATGACTGGCAGGCTGCCGCGCATCTGTTCGAGAACCGCGCTCAGACGAAGTCCTCGTGCGCAGCAAGCAACCCCACTCCCAAGTCACTTGCAGGATGAAAGAAGCCACGAGGTGCGTTGTTTACGAGACGTTTTTGGAATTCATGTCGGAACTTATGGGTCTCTAGGTGTGTCTGTGTCGAATATGGGGGACAACTTGAAGTTCGAGTGCAACCAGAGCTGCACACGCCGAAATGACGCGACGGGGAGCGTACCGTATACGGCCACGTGACTTTCATCAAAATGCGGAGAAGGCCCGAGTCTTCGGCCAGCGCTCGGGCATCTCATAGTAACTTGCATACGGACACTGCAGCGGACTAGCAAAGTGGACCGCTCGTTAATGATACCCAGATACGACGGCTTGACACTTTTGTTCAGGATAGAGGAGAACACGGACCAGGCTAGGGTCCCTGTGCCAGGAGACCCGCAACCACGGGTTATCATCCCTCTTGACGTGTCTGTGGTCAGAGAATGGTGGGTCTAGTTGCGGAGGGTTTTCCACCGAGCAGAAAATGTGAACCTCGAAGTAAATGTGTCATTTATTTTACCATCTTATTTCTCACTGCCTCTTGATGACAGGCATTGTCATGAAATACGACGCTCTTGTGTGCACTCCTAGTGAGCTAACTCGCCCTGTTATTATTACTTCTGACCCGCATGCTATCTCTCCAAGATTGGCAAGGTGTGTCTGGTTCACGCACTTCCGCCGGAATGCTTCCCCTGCGATGAGTCTCACTTTTGCGAACGCACACCGGCGCCCGTTGGAAAATGGGTTCTAGGTCAGGAAGAGATGGTGACTGCTGCGCACATCAGATCCCCGCCTGCTGAGGCTGGCCAAACTCCTGTCGTGACTGATTTTGAGTACGTTGCTCCTGTTGGCGAGCCGCGAGACAAGGGCGTGCTGTAATGATGCCGTGACGTATTTGGGCGTCCTTGAACGAAGACTACTCAGGGAAGATACACCTTGCCCCTCTTGTCATGCTATGTCCCTTGTAGAGTACTCCGGTCCTCCTGGAAGCTCGATGGTATTGATGTTTTGAATATCCCTACAATAAACCGTTATCTACAAAACCCCCGCTATATTACGTACAACAAAAGTTCGACGGAAATACGAGCCACGCGCTCGCGCCCGCGTCCGCCCTCACAGTCACTGCCAGTGGTCTCTCCCGCATCCCGCACCCTCCCTGACAATGTTGTCTCTCGCGCGCGCCGCCAACACCGTGCGCCCTGTGTGCGCCCGCGCACTCGCTACGGCGCCCGACTTCCCGCCCGTACACTCGTCTGTGTCGCCCCCACCCGCACCACTCATCCCGCCGCAGCCCGCCAACGCGGAGGCGGGTGACAGGGCCCGGGCCACCAAGAGGCGGGTAGGGGCAGGCGCAGGGTGCTAGGGGGAGTGTCGCGGGTGCGCCGAAGCTGCTGGGCCCGACGGTGTATGTGCGTCCGTGGAACAGCATGCAGACGATGGTCGATGGGCTGGCGATTCTGCAGGCACTTGAACGGAGGTATGGGCGTGTCGTCGACGTGTTTTACCCTCGAGTGCGTCTCTCTCCCTCCCTGTATACTACTCTACTCTTCCACTTTCTTTCCGTGGCATGCGCGAGTGAGACTGACGGAGCACCTCAGGACGCGGACCTGCGCAACAACTACATGTTCTTCTTCAAAATAACCTTCCACGCCAGCGTCGACCCGCACATCGTGCCCGAGGACGGCGAGATGCTCAAGATCCGCGTGCCTGACAAGCCCCGCGGCACACCCGTCGCGTTCGAGGACCTGCAGCGCTTCCTCGGCGCACGCACCGCGGAGAGCGACGCGAGCACGGACCTCGACGCCGAGGCGGAGAACTGGCGCGTCGAGGACGTGCGTGTAGAACGTAGCAGTGCGTCGGCCCCTTCTCTCCCTCTTCTCTCTCCCCGCGCAAACTAATTCCCCGTTCTTGGCAATAGACCGCCAACTCAGCTCGCACAGTGCCATGCAATCGAATGCTGCCGTACCGAGACAGCGCGCCAGCATTCGCAACGAGTTCGCACACGCCTGGACAGGCTGGGCCGGCTTCTCGACGCCCGCCGACGCCCCCGCCGACGTCGCCCCGCCTACCAAGGACATAGACCCGGCGACTGCGCATCTACACGCAGCGAATGCCCGATGGCGGCGCGTCGCGGCGCAGGCCAAATCGCAGCTAGTGGCCATGGAAGCGGACCTGGACAAAGTGGATGCGGAGGTAGAGGAGTTGAAAAAGGAGCTGGCCGCGGAGTCGCCGGTGGAAGAGTGGAAACCGATCCGGCCGCGAGAAGAAAAGGCGGACGTGCTTACGGATGTCGAGGCGCACGCAGATGTCCGTGCGGAGGTGTTGGAGACAGCAGAGATTGAGGCGAAAGTAGAGGCTGAGGCTGAGGCTGTGACACCGAAAATGTCGCGCCGCGAGCGGATTTTGCAGCAGGCCCGCGAGAACGCCCTCACTGCGAAGGACGAAGGTGTGGATGCGGTCACCAAAACGACCGCGGATGTGAAAGGGCAGGGGGCAGAGACAGAGAAGGAAGCGGACGTGAAGCTGAAGTCGATCCAAGAACGGCTGTGGAAGCTGGTTGGGGCGAAGTGGTAGTGGTAGTGGCAGCATCGTTGTTGCTGCTGGGAGCGGGGATGCAGGGAGGAAGGAGGATCTACTGGTATATTGATTGCCCTTCGTGCGGCGATCCTAATGAAGGCGCATAGTGCCCATCTTGATTTACTTCTCACACATGCACACTCACTTGCACTGACGGCTTTAGTTCAAGAAAAGACGGTAACGGCAACGATATCGGTGAGCAAATATACAGCAAGTCGTATTATAATCCAGTCAAGAAACAAGCGATCAAGTAGTCTCCTTTTCCCCCTTCAGACACCCCCGAGGCCTCTGGCACTGACTCTCACCACCCCTTCTCAAAGCGCGAAAACGGCTCTGGCACAATCGGATTGTCCTCGGTGAACTTACCCTCGTTCAGCCCCTTGAGCATATCCTCTTCAAACCATAGCGCAGTCTGCAACGCCTTGTGGCCCTCCGCGCTGCTCGAGTGCTCCCAGATCAGCTTGAAGAGCGGGATCGCCTCGCGGATGCGCGCCATGAGCGGCAGCGTGATCTTGAGCGGCGCGCCGTGCCGCCAGAAGGCCTCGAGGGCGCACCAGATGAACCCTGTCGGTGGCGACGACGGAGTCAGCATATTGTACGTGTTAAAGGGAAGCAAATGGCAACGAACAGGCGTGATTCTCGTCATCCACGGGCAGGCAGTTTGCCGCCTCGAGGTAGAACCTGGCCGCCTTCTTCAAGTGGTCGACCACGGCCTCAGTACTGCCCCCATGGCCTCTGCGCGCCATCTGATTGTGGTAGTAGCCTTTCATCCTGCACATGTGCACGCGCGTGTGCGTCAGTACATGTAATAAAGGTAACGTGGGGAGAACGCACGCAAAGGCGTTGCTGCGCGGGTACACGGTGAAGGAGAGCAGGAAGCCGGGGTCGATCTCGCCAGTTGGGCCGGGGCCTTTGTCCTTGATGAGCTCGTCGGCGTGCTCGAGCAGTGTTTCGAGGGGGTACGGTGAGTCAAGGCCGGGCGCGGAGGAGTATGCCTATTTTCCAGGACCATGGTCAACAACATTCCCAAGCAATGGAGTCTAACGA
This sequence comes from Dentipellis fragilis, assembly GCA_004679275.1. Classification (NCBI taxonomy): domain Eukaryota; kingdom Fungi; phylum Basidiomycota; class Agaricomycetes; order Russulales; family Hericiaceae; genus Dentipellis; species Dentipellis fragilis. The sequence continues at coordinate 10,662 of SEOQ01000426.1, forward strand.
TGCAGAACTCGAAGGCGAGAACGGGAACATGAGGAGAAAGAATACAAGCAGGAGGGGACGCACGTGCTGGAAGATTTCGAGAAAGAGCGACTTGACGCCCGCCCAGAACGTCCATTCGAAGATGGCGCCCCGCTCGCTCTTGGGGACATTGGGCCAGATGCGNCGCCCGCTCTCGATGATGGTGAGCGCGTTCCCGAGAAACTCGACGCCCGCGGCATGGTTCTTCCGCAACCCGTCCTCGAGAAAGCCGCGCATGATAAACCCGCTGGACGCGTCAGTTGCAGCATGTGCAGGACAATGCAGGCGGGGAGCATACGTACCGGACGCTGGTGGCGAGGGCAGGGCGCGCGGCGTCCCAGCCCTTCGCGGCGAGCCGCTGTTTTGCATTTTCGAGGATTGTTTCGGGCCCGCCATGGATCCACGCGTCGAAGCGCTGCGCCTCGAACTGGGCTGGCGATCACGGCGGGTTCTATGAGCACGGCGCGGCGAGTGTAGGCACAGGCGCACCTTGGGTGTTGTACTTGGAGATGAAGTCCGGCTGCGTGATGTGGAAGATGCGGGAGTCGCGCAGGATGGCATTGCTAAGCGCGTCGAGGGCCTGTGACCCGGGGCGGGGATGCACGGACGTGTCAGCCTACGGTCTAGCGGGTGCGTAAAGAGGGCCGAGGGACGCACGTCTGGTTTTCCATGGAGCATGAGCCCCTGGGGCGTTTGGATCTTTTTGAGCTGGTTCATGGTCTCGACGCCCTCCTTGAACTCCTACACGCAGAGTTAATGGTACCGCAAGCTGCGCCACGTCGGGCGCATACTGTGAAGACGCACCTCGTATGCGGCGAAGATTACCCATCCCTGTTAGCGTCCCCAGCGCACCTTCAGCACCTTCTACAAGGACATGGAATGAAAGACTTAGACGCACGCTGCTAATTATCGGAAGCTGGCCATTCGCCTTCATCTTCTGCGCGCGGATCCACGGCGTCTCCTGCTTCAGCGCGGCGGGCATGACGTGCACCTTTGCAGGCTTCGTCTCCATGCGCCTCTTCGCCGCCTCGGCCGCGCGCAGGGACGCGGTGTACTGCGCGCGCACCTTTGTGTCGTCCGCGGGGAGCGCCGCGATCGCGGACTTCCATGCGGAGATGGAGTTGTACGGCGCGTTGAGAGCCTGTTGCGGTGGGAGATTCGCAGTGCCAGAAGGGTGGCGGAGGTATGGTAGTAGTCACGTATATAGGTGGAGTGCAGTCAGGATTTATATTATGGAGATTATAAGACTAGCACTCGGAGGAGGAAAGGGGCACGCACGTCGTGCGCGGCGGCGAGCCGGCTCCAGGCCTTGGCATACTTGGGATCCAACTCTGTCGCCTGCCACATGCCAATGGGCACCAATATCAGCACTGCGCAATGAAGTGTGCCACAAACAATAAAGCAGACTCGCCTTTGTAGCGTCCGAGATCGCGTCGGCGTATCTGCGCGCCAACGATAGGCATCAAGCATCTCCTGAACACGCGACGGCTGCCAACGCGCGCACCTTTTCAGCCCCATGTAGCATGCCGCGCGGTTCGCGTAGAGGATCGCGCTCGACGGGTCCTCCTCGAGACCGGCGGTGAACTTGTAACTCGCGGCGAGGAACTCCTTCTTGACGAAGAGCACGTTGCCCTCAGCTTTGAGCTCCGCGGCGGTGGGGGCGTGGGGTGCTGTGTTTTCGGCTTGCGCTTCGGACATGGCGCTGGTCGATGGGAGAGAAAGAGAAGGTCGGGACGGTCACGGCGACTTCCTTTGGGGTTTATATACGTATTGCTGAGGAGATCGCCGCGAACACGAGGACTCGGCAATTTCGTCGCGTCGCGTCACAGTGCTAATTGAACCGCGCTTCTGAGACTGCACGCGTACTGCGACGGAGGCCGCCCTCTGGTTGCAGTCTGCGACACGTACCTTGGCGCGGCGTCTTTAAGCGACGAATCTATGGTAGGGTGTCGGGGTGCGGTCTTGAAGGCGCGCCGCGACACGCGAGGTGGTACTATCAATGCCAGTGGTCGGCGGCGGCGAGTTTTGGTGAGTACATAAGTCTACAGCAGGTTGTGTTACATATGATACAGTCAGATCACGACATTATAGCAAGAAAAAAAGTACTAATCAGCCTCATTGACAACTCCCTCGCGCCCACGTCCTCGCCCCACACCTCAAAAGTGCGAAAACTGCTCCGGGATGATCGGGTTCTCCTCCGTATATTTACCCTCCCTGATCCCCTTTTTCGCGTCCTCCTCGAACCACAACGCAGTATCGAACACCTTATGCCCCAGGACGCTGCTCGAGTGCTCCCAAATGGGCTTGAAGAGCGGGATCGCGATGCGGATGCGCGCCATGAGCGGGAGCGTGTGCTTGAGCGGCGCGCCGTGCCGCCAGGAGGCCTCGAGGGAGCACCAGAGGTACCCTGTCCGCGTGTCCGCGTGTCAGTGTGTCAATGTGTGCGGAAGGCGGAGGAGAGAGGCGGGAGACGCACAGGCGTGCTTCTCGTCGTCGATGGGCACGCAGTTCGCCGCCTGGAGGTAGAACGCGGCGCCCTTGCTGAGGTGGTCACACGCGACCTGGGGATCGCGCCCGCTGCCGATACGCGCCAGCTGGTTGTGGTAGTATCCCTTCATCCTGGATGCGCGCGTTGGTCAGCATTCGGTGTTCTGGCGACAAGAGAGCGGGACACACGCGAGGGCGTTGCTGCGCGGGTACGCGGAGAAGGAGAGCAGGAAGCCTGCGTCGAGCTGGACGTCCGAGGGGGTGACGTCGGCGGGCGCGGGGCCCTTGGTCATGTCCTTGAGAAGTTCGTCGGCGCGCTCGTAGAGCGTCTCGAGCGGATAGTTGGAGTTGAGCCCGGGCGCGGACGCGTAGGCCTGTGCACCCGTGTCAGCATCCGAAGACGAGCGCAGGGAAGGGCACGCACGTGCTGGAAGACGTCGAGGTAGAGCGACCGGACGCCCTGCAGGAACGTCCACTCGAAGACGGCGCCACGGTCGTCCTTGGAGACGGCGGGCCAGGCGGCGCGCGTGCCCTCGATGAGGCTGAGGGCGTTGCCGACGAACTCGACGGCGCCGGAGCGGTTCTGGCGCAGCCCGTCCTCGAGGAAGCCGCGCATGATGTATCCGCTGCCGTGCGAGTCAGCGCTGCGGGGTGCATGGGTGGGAAGGACGGCATGTACATACCGGACGGTGGTGGCGAGCGCGGGGCGCACGGCGTCCCAGCCCTTCGTGGCAAGCCGCTTTTTCGCCTGCTCGAGGACCGTATCGGGCCCTTCGCTGACCCAGGCGTCGAAGCGTTGCGCCTCGAACGCGGCTGTGGTATGCTTCTGCGTCAGCACTGGATGCAAATGGCGGCTCGGGACGCACCCTGGGCGTTGTACTTGGAGAGAAAGTCCGGCTGGGTGATGTGGAAGACGCGCTGGTCACGCATGATGGCGTTGGAGAGCGCGGTGAGGGCCTGCGGGCGGTGTCAGTTGGATATGCAGGATGACTGCGCGGGGCGTACGTCTGGTTTTCCGACCATCATGGTGCCCTGGGGCGTCGGGGTCTGCTTGAGTAGGCTCATGCTGTCGAGGCCCTGCTTGAACTCCTGCGTTTGCGCGTTAGTATCACGTCCGGCTCGAGAGCAGGCACAACACGGACCTCGTACGCGAACAGGATTACCCAGCCCTGTTTGACTGCTGAGATGGCGCCACAAACGGTAGAGGACGCGACTGATGGCCGAGAGCTGATCGCGTCTCTTCTGCGCGCGGACCCAGGGTGTCTCCTGCGAGAGCGATGAAGGCATGGTGTACACCTTTGCAGGCTTGGTCTCCATGCGCTTCTTGGCGGCCTCCGCGGCGCGCAGGGACGCGGTGTACTGCGTGCGCATCTTGGTGTCATCCACAGGGAGCGCCGCGATGGCGGATTTCCAGGCGGAGATAGAGTTGTACGGCGCGTTGAGGGCCTGGAGGGGTGTCAGAGGGGATCGCGGGTAGTTGTGGAGAATTTGAAGAGGGGTACGTGCATCGTGCGCAGAAGCAAGGCGGCTCCAGGCCTTGGCGTACTTGGGATCTACTTCTGTGGCCTTCACGGGCGATGATCGCACTATCAGCAGCGCATAGGAGGGTTTCCTGGCAGAGCGCACTTACCTTTCCCGCGTCTGAGATCGCGTCGACGTATCTGTGCGCGATCGTCGATGCACCAAGCGCCTCGTAGGTCTGTGTGATGGCCGCCGACGCACCTTTTCAGACCCATGTAGCATGCTGCGCGGTTGGAGTAGAGAATCGCGTTGGACGCGTCCTCCTCGATCGCGGCGGTGTACTTGTAGCTCGCGGCGAGGAACTCCTGCTTGATGAAAAGGGCGTTGCCCTCGGCCTTGAGCTCTGCGGCGGTGGGTGTTTTGGTATCAGACATGGTGGGCAGAAGGAAGATGGCGACGGCGACTTCGGATTCATATTAGTGGTTATATTACTGAGTAGGTCGCCGCGCACACGAGGTCTCGGCACGCGTCGCGTGTGGCGCTTCTACGTCTTCTGAAGTCTGTAACGCACACTGCAGCAGTGAGCAATGCAAAGAGAACATGTTCGTGAACGAGCAGTTCACGGTGGTGGTGAACGTCGGGCATTGGCAATTGTTGTGGTGACCGAAAGCCAGACTCTGCGGGAAAGCACAGCCACTGCGGGGTTCCGGCGCTATTAGTTGCTCCAGCCAAGGTTTTCTTATTCACCGCCCAGGGCTGCTGCGCAGCGTTCCCTTCTTCCTCTCACTCCCACCTTCTCCTCCTGCATTTGCCTGCATACCACTTGGAGCGATACCATTCACGAGTCTTCTTATGACCATCATGACCCGCAAGACGGGTGCGTCGCGTTGATCTGCCACAACGATAATTGAGGCTGACATGATGTCGTGTTGATCACAGGCTCTATCGCCCTCGCCCTGGGGCTCGCGCTCCTTCCCGGCGTGCGCGCCGATGACTGCTGGTTCGACAAGTGCGTCTCCTTTTCCTTCCGCTAAATTCGTGTCATGTTCCAACTGTCGCGGCTTGCAGCCTCGGCAGAGAGCACTGCCGCCTTAGTACCGGCGTGCGTGTCGGCATCGCCGTTGCAATCAGTATGCACCGTCTTTACCCATGCATTGCGCACTCTAAAGACGCTCCATTCGCAGTTGTCGCCATGATCATCGCCCTCGCATCCCTCTTCTACTACCGCCGCCGCCGCATGCAGCATGCCAACCTCGCCTACGTAAACAATCAGCAGACCTTCACCCCCGGCGGCGCTCCTGGTCCTGGACAGCCATACGGGCAGGGTTACGCACCGGAATACCAAGGTGGTTACGCCGGTCCTGGGTATGGCTACCCCCCGCAGCAGCAGTATGGCTCTTCACAGCAGCAGTACGGCACACCGCCGCCTGGCACACCCTACGGCTATAACCAGGACTTTACTCCAGTGAGCAGCGTTCTCTATCGTTGTTCGTCGCGCGGCGCTCGATGAATTGGAGCTGATCATGATTGTGATTATTCCCACTTTCTCCCTATGCAACCTCAATTACGATAGCCGACCGGACCGCCACCGGCACATGTGGCCATGGGCGACCAGCCGCCTCAGTACTTCGCACCGCCGCGGAACCCACCGCCTTCTGAGGGCAAGATGTAATTGCAGAGCTGCCGCCGCGTCACGTCGATTCGTAGAATCAGGATCTTGCTTCGTGTGTTATCTTGTACATTATAATTGTTCCTGTCGGTATTGCTTAGCTCGAATCGGACTACTTGCTATCTATGTTTCCAGGCGGTGTGGGCCTGGTTTTGCTTCCGGGTGGGGAAGTCATGCTGGTAAGCTGTTCTAGGGTATGTGGCTGTCCAGGTCCTCATTTGTTCGGTGTTTGTTCAACTGATGCTCCAGTGTTGTAGCGTGAATTACGTGTATGTTGTACCATCAAAGGAGGACTTTCAAGCTGCAGTCGCCGAACTGCCCGAATCTACAGCAGCCTCGCTGAGTCCTCTAAGGCTCTGTTCGCAAGTGAATCTACTGTTTACCTCGGATTTTCTTCATCAACGGCAGTACAATATTGATGGTCATGAGTAGTCGAGCATGCTGCATGGATGGGTGATGTCCGCTACAGACATCAGCCTGGCAGTGTCTTTTGAAGAGCCAGCGCTAGTGTCAGTGAGTGCTTCACAGCGCCTTAGTTGTGTGTCCGTATTTACTTATCAATTCGATATTGTTTTGTTTTCCCCATGAAGTTGTCGGAGCTTGAATGAATGTCGCTGGCGATGTAGAGGCCATACAACAGTTCACACCACACCAGCGGCGACACCTTCAAAGGCTGGGACTAGTCCAGTAATACAGCGTATCCGTCGTCCTGGCTCATACGGAACGGGGCTCACTTATCGCAGATCCACCGATCAAGTAATCGGCCAGCCCGCCTTCCTGGGCCTGTGCTCCCCACCCCCACATCTTGATATCATCCGAGAACCGTGATCGTGATGCCGCGAGCCACATATCCCAGGAATTCTCGAGATCATCACTGACCAGTAGCACTGGCATTGACCCCTATGACCTGCCAATCCAGTCTCAGAGGATCGCCCGAGGCTGCCTTTCCCTTCCTCGGTATTGGAACAACAAAAGATAGGTACATTACCTGCATCGCATTGAACTGCAACCACTTGATGCATGATACATGATGCATTGGGGTGTTAACAATGATTTCATTTAAAGAGCCCCGATGTGCAGTCGCGGGCTCACATCTTACGAAACTTGACGACTTGGAACAGGAACATGGATGCAGGATCGGCCGCCACCACGCAGCTCGTGGATATTCTGCAGCAGTTGACCCTCGTGACGGTGCGCGTATATGCTATAGCAAGTCCAGCTTCTCAGCTCATCTTTCTTTTCCGGAATTATAGTACTTTGATTGTAGGTCCACTCATACTCACTCAGCTAACCTGCCCAGGCGTATAAGCTGACGGATTCACCGCTATAGTGAGCGCTATGACACTGTTGGTACGCCCGCCTTTAAGTTTCCGGCGCTGTCACGACTTTGGGCTCATGTTGAACTCCATGGACAGTTCTACGACTATTTCCTCACTCTTCCAGACGAGGTCGATCTGGTCTGGGGATCTCGCTGGACTGCTACGAAGGTGCTCCTCCTGCTGAACCGCTATATTCCGTTCTTGGATGCTGTTCTTGGCGTATACCGTACGTACCCGTGCAGCCTGCTATAGATATCATCCTGATTCTAGTCCATCGACCCGGTACCGGGATGTAGATCAACTAGCAGCCGAGGTCTCCAATGCAACGTGCTATGCCATGTATGCCGGCTCTGGTTGTGCGCCCCTTTCCCAGTTTGCTCCGTTTCGTGTAAATATCTCATGTGGAGTAGGGATGGTCGTGTATGGTGTCGGTATCTCAGAAGGTGAGTTTCCATTGTATTTTATTCTCAACACGGAATGAAATACTTAGAACTCAATTCTGATACCTACAGTAATCCTGATTTTCCGCACCTATGCGCTCTGGGGAAAGGACCGGCGCGTAGGGGCTGGCCTTGGGACCCTATTTGTCGTCGGCTGGGCTTTTATGAGCGTCTATCTGAGCAAGTTTCTCAAGTCGCTGGAATGTACGTCTAATGTTTACTGTTTTTCTTTGTCTTGCTGGCGGCTCACTGAACCCTGCCCACTTGCCGCCAGTTGTGCCAATGCGCGAGATAGCACCCAATTTCACGGGCTGCTTCGTGACGAAGGTCGATAACATATTGTATATATGCTACGTTATCACGTTATCCTATGAGACTAGTGAGTCCCGCGATACGCATGGTTGACCGTGAGCACATGCATATATTGACACATTCCCTCCAGCTATCGTCTCCCTGACATTGATCAAAGGCATGCAGCATTGTAAGCTCGAAGTTTCGCGCACTGGTTGGGCTTCGTCCAACTCAACGTCTCGGATAGTCAGAAACACGAACTCGCCTTTGATATTTTCGCTATATCGAGACGGCAAGCCGCTTTCACCCTACATTCTCCTTGGGATTCGTCCTTTCTCATATTCGCTTCCTAGGCATTCTATCGTATACGTGTCTGCTCGGTACGTGCCCATGCCACTATCCAAAAGTTATACCGCACGAAACACCTGACGAATGCTGGTCCTAGTCTCCTCATCTTCCAACGTCATCGTCCTGCTTTGCGGTCCTGTAAGTAGCAGGCCGCCATGACACGATCTCCATCACGCTGTCCAACACTGACTGGATTCCCTCCGCCTCCAGCCAGGCTACACGAATCTTCTCTCTGGGTACGTGCGTTCGGCCACTTGATACCCGGACCCCGGTCCGCTCATGCAAACCCGCACAGGACGCAGCGCATGGTGCACGTCATCCTGACCACGCGCATCGTGCTCAACATTCGGCGCAGCGCGAAGGCCACGCGGCTCGTGGTGTCGAACCCCGAGGCGATGGAGTTTGGGCTCACGGAGAGCGATTCGGGCGCGGGCGCGGGTGAGGGNNTGGTNGGGAGGCTGCGCCTGCAGANGGTNCCNAGGTAGAAGGTCGGATTTGGCACGTGCTACGTGGNGAAGNGTCACTCATCAACACTGAGCACTGAGCCTTGAGCGAGGTCTCGGGACGGCTAGAAGTGAGTGGATATGCGCCGCCTTTCAAGTCTCACGGGTCCTCGATATATGCATCATATTTTCTCTTTGAATTTGACTTGTATCGTTAGGAACTGTAAGGGTCTGGATTGGATCGCTCCAACCTCCGGGCGCTGGCAGGCGCACGGGGAGACGGAATTCTGCCAAGCTGCATGGACAACACGCCCCGCATCGTCAGGCTTCCTCCGCTTATTCTTTCATCGATGGGGTTGCTTATCACGCACCATGAGGCTTCGTCCAGTAGGAACATGATAACGGCAAGGCGACTGCGGACATGAAAATCGAAGCGTGCATCGCACCTGCTGCATGTTCTATCTGGAAGTATAGGTTACCATCGCCCTTATCCCTTAGGCTTTGCGGTGAAAGAAGCAGTTCTTCCGAACAGTGACAATAGGACACCCAGTTCCCAAGATCCTGGAGAAACCAAAGAGTATGGCAAGGTCTCGCCAGTATATGGTGCTGACACCAGCGAGGCTCTGGCGCGAGCTAATGCAACGTCCAATGCATCGAAGACGGTCGATGACAATCCTAACACTCCATCGAAATCTTCCTTCGAAGGCGAAGGTGTGCCGCTGCGAGTCAATGTTGATGACTCTGCGAGCGAGGCGGGTGACACCGCGAAGATGAGTGCAGCAGAAAGGAAAAGGGCAAAGGCAAAGGCAAAGGCAAAGGCCAGGAGGAGCGCCGCCCTCAAGGCTGCGAGCACGGACGTCTTGTGTAGATAATGCTTCATTTTTGTTGTGTGATGTTACTGCGGCTAGTTGGGTTATATTGATACTAGGGGGAAGACGTTTATGAACCTTGGCTTAGGATTTTTTGGGGCCTCATTATTCGCCTGTGCTTTCCGAATTTCCGCGCCGCGCCGCTGCGCCGGGGCAAAGCTCGAGTTTCTTGAGTTGCTCTTCCCACGTAATTATAAGTAGCGAGTTGTGTGCCGAACAAAATGTCCTCGCCTAGATGTTGTACAGACGCTCTTCCAATATGTCTCAAAACATTGCGGCGCACAGACATCGTGCTGGTATAACGCCTCCGTGGCGGATTTTCGAAACGTGTTCGTACGAGTACGAGTACGAGGCCCGGTTAGTATCTAGATGGCCTAGCGCGTGAGTAAGAGAACGTGTTCCATCGTATATAGTAGGTAACAGCAAGTGCAAGCAGAGTCACTTAGTCAGAAAGAACCAAACTCGCCATCGCGCCCTGCAGCGCAAGTTCGGGCTCGCTCGTGGCAGGGGTGACAGGCTCAGAGTCAGCCGGAGCAACCTGGAGGGTGGCCTCCGCAGGCACGGGGACATGGTGCACCGAAGCCAGCATCTCCCCTTGACCGGCTACCCACTTCTCGATGAGCGCCAGCGCGCGCTCGCGGAAGTGGAAGTCGTCGTCGTGGGGGAGGCTTTCTAGCGGGAGCGCGTGAATCAGGCGCAATACCCTGCCGATCTTTGAGTACTGTGTAGAAAAGCGTGTCAGCGTTCGTCAGACGTGGCAGAGAGTGCCCAGAAGTCATGCGCGGTACACTGGATGTATTACGCACCATAAGAGTATCATGGTTCATACCGTCGTATGCCTCGATAGTGGTGAACAACACGTCCATCTCTGGCAACGCCTGTCAACATGTCGTCGATTCGTGGTCAGTGACAAGCTATTAGGCTAGACGCGCGTACCTCGAGGTTCACGACCCCCGGTCGAGGCAGAAAGACCTTCTGCACTCGGATTCGCCATTCCTTGACCATCGGCGCGTCGGGCGGGATAATCACGACCCGTGGTCGCGAGGACCCTGGAACGGGGACCCTTGCAGTACTTTCCTCCATAATACCGAGCAGAGACGATCGTCAAAAGAATTTTTTGTCGTGCAGGGGTAACGTTAGCGAACAGCGTTGACTCAGCCATGCGCAGGTCATGGCAGGATGCCCGAGCGCTTGCCGATGTTGCTGCGTTATATACGGGGGCATGGGGTTAGGGTCGGACGGTATATATGAGACCAGATCCGCAGACCTTCGTCGCTTCACACACCCACCATCGCCTCCCTGCGACCCCAAATTATGCAGAGAGCGCAGCGGCCCGCGGCCGTGAGCATCCCATGGCAAAAGACCACGCTGCGCGACGCACAACCCTTAATTATTTGCAGACGGACGGCCCCGCGTCCGGTCCGGGTGCCGTGACCCGTCCTCCTGATCACTGGCCTCCGCGCGTTATCCTATAAAGCTGAAGGCCACTTCTTCAATCGAATTCAATCCTATCTTGTCTTCTCCTTCTTCCCCGCACACCCTATCCCAGACAAAAGATAAGCACTATGGCGCCTCGTATCATGATCTGTGGTGCGTCCCGGTCGTGCGATGCTGAACAGAGTGCGATTCGCTGATAGCAGGGCGCAGGCGATATCGTATGGGCGGACGACGAGGTGAAGCAGATGTTCGGCGACCTCGCCGAGGTCGTGGTGCGTCCCCTCCATCGTCGTGCATCGTATAACAAATGCTGACTGGCACGCGTGTGCAGCGCATGGACTCGCCCGACCGCGCGACGTTCCTCGCGGGGCTGCGATCAGGCGGCAAGTACGAGGGCACCGTCGCCATCTACCGCCACAACTCGTCCGCAGACCGCATCGGCNTCTTCGACCGCGAGATCGTCGCCGCGCTCGCGCCGAGCGTCAAGTGGATCGCGCATAACGGGGCTGGGTACGACCAGATCGACGTCGGTGCCTGCAAGGAGCACGGTCCGTCCTTCCCTCCCCCCTTTGGTCCCAGAGGCTGCATATATACTCAACACACTGCACACAGGCATCACGGTCTCCAACACCCCCGGAGCCGTCGACGACGCGACCGCCACCGCCGCACTCTACCTCCTCATCTCGACCTTCCGCCACTTCGCGCACGCCGAACGCAACCTGCGCCTCGGGAACTGGAAATCCGGGCTCTCCTCCGCCCTCACACACGACCTCACCGGACACACGCTCGCCATCCTCGGGCTCGGCGCATCGGGCTGCGCCTCGCGACGCTCGCGCGCGCGTTCCCGATGCGCGTGATCTACCACTCGCGCCACCCCGCGCCCGGCGCGCCCGACTGGTGCGAGTACTTCCCTGCCGCGCGGCTGGACGAGTTCCTCGGCCTCGCGGACGCGCTCAGTGTGCATGTGCCGCTGCGGAAGGAGACGGAGGGCCTGGTGGGCGAGGACATGATTCGCAAGCTGAAGCGCGGGGCGATCATCGTGAATACCGCGCGGGGGCGCGTCATCGACGAGGCGGCGCTCATCCGCGCGCTCGAGGACGGACACGTACGTCTCCTCCTTCCCCTATGCTCTCTGCGCACGCGGCTCACGCAGACGCGGGCAGCTCGGTGCGGTCGGCCTGGACGTATACCCCGACGAGCCAGCCGTGAACCCGCGGTTGCTCGAGTTTCCCAACGCGACCCTGCTCCCGCACATGGGCACAGAGACGCAGGACTCGCAGCGCAAGATGGAAGTGCGCGCGCTCGCGAACATCCGCGACTTCCTCACCGTCGGCAAGGGGCAGGACGTCGTGCCCGAGCTGCAGGCCAAGCTGTAATGAGAACAGGACGCAGCGGTACGACGCAGGACGCACACACCATACACGCGCGCATTAGCATTATGATTCAGAATACTCAGTGTACATTGTATCGATATCGAGTGTCTGCAGATGTATGTAGAGGCAAAAGGGCNACGGCGAGGGCAGAAAGACGAGCAAGGGCGGAGAAACGTGTGCGATATATACTTACAGTAGTTCTAAATGCGTGAATGTAGAAAGANATACTAGCTAGCAGCGAANCGACGGGTGAACGAGCTCAGGGACGTTCAAACAGGCATCTCAACAGCGTGAAAAGCAGTCAAGCATAAGATGAAAGCCCCAACGCCCACCCTAATTCAGATTCTGCAGCTTCATCCACTCCTTATCATTCGC
>SEOQ01000427.1:0-23162 GCA_004679275.1 Dentipellis fragilis
CTGAAATCAAAGAAAGTCAAATAAAATCAAGTAAAATCTGATAAAATCAAGTAAAATTGAGTAAAATTAAATCATGATAAAAGATAGAACTGTGTGTATGATAATATATGTGACTGTATAGAAGACCTTGAAAGGTGACAAAACATAGATGAATTAGACCCTGCCGCTTGCCAGCCCACTTCACCCTAGTCACTTGCAGGGTACGTCCAAGTAATCACGCGCACATAGAAAGTTGTACATGGTACGAAAACCTTGATCCTGTGGCTGCTTATTAATCGAGCCATGGGGTGTGGGAGGGACCAGGTATTGCCCGGAGGGCGGTGTATGTAGTTTTTTATTTTTTCAGATGCACCTCCAGGTTTTCTTGCTAGGTGGAGCCTGCTGGCTGAGATGGCCGTCAAGTTATGACAGCACACACCCGGCTCATGTGCAGCCACACACACCTTTGAGCCGCATGGCAGATGCCCACTGCCTCTGTTGACAGCTACACCAGTTGGACTGTGCTCAGGCATGTCACAAAGTGGCCATCAATGACTGTACATATGCAAAGTTTCAGATTGATTTCTCCAAAATTGAAGCCTGTAGAAAATGAATACAAACTGCTTGAAAGCGATGAGGTTGGAATCATGGCAACCAACTTCCTAAAGGTCTCTTTTTGAACCCAGGCAGTTTTGGTGGCCCACCAGATTATCAGAACTGATCCATAGATGAATCAGAACCAGAGATGAATTAAACCCAAGACCTCTGCACTAGAAATCTAAAAGTCCAATGCAACTTGATCATGATAGCTACCTTCCTGTTGCGGCAACTAAAAGTTTGACACATTTTTTTGGTGGTACAGAGTGGAATTAACAATGATTCATAGCTGAATCAGAACTTAGACTAGCTGTGCCCAGAACACAATGACTTTTTACCACAGCTTCTTGTGATGAAAACATCAATGTTGACTTTGACATCCATCACAATCCACTGGCCTCTAGGGTGGGCAATCATACCATCATGCATCCCCTGTTATTCTAGTGCTATTGAGGTACTATAAAAAATCTATTCCCATGCCCACCTGCAGGCCCTTCCTGCACCCATCTGACTTCACCGCAACCAGCGGCACACCAAAGTTGAGCTCCACGCGTATAGGCTCGAAATTATAGATCAGGCCCACGCCGGCCGATATTGTCGGCTGCGAGATGCAGGATGTGACGCTGTCTTGGAGTGATTTTCCTACGTGAGATACGAGCGAGGTGAGTGATTGTGTGTGATTATGCGCGTGCAAGGGGGGACATGGGGACAGACCTGGCAGGAGCGGATGCAGCTGCCCAGCGTTGACAAAGAAATGGCTTTTCAGAGGCCAGTGTGGCCGTTTCGGGATATCCGAGATGACGCTCAGACCCAGTGCCCAATAGATGTCGCCGCCGAGGGAGTCGGCTGCAAAATACCAGGATGTATGGTGAGATGGGTCGGCACATGCATAAGGACGTCTACAACTACATACCGCTATCCCGTGGACCAAGACTGTTTGCTTGGAACATCCGCACGCTCAATGGGCCGCCGAGCTGGAATCGGTCAGAGAACGACGAAGGTCCTGAGAAGCTGCGGAGAAACCCGCTCCGCGCGGACAGCGAGACGGACTAGCTCGTTGTCAGTCTCTACATGGCATTATGCAACAGTAGATGCACTTACGGTACCAGGGTATACAGCACGACATATACGGCCCTCCGCTTCTGCCTTGTAGAACGCCACGTCCCCGCCAAGCCCTGCGATCTCTTGTGACACCTTTGTGAAAGAGCCGCGAGAGCCCGTAATGGCCCCATCGCGCGTATCGCGTAGCCAGCTGTGGAAGAGAGCGGACTTGAAAGTGCAGCCTGCGGACTCTCTCATGCTTCGGCAAAATAAGAACGCGCGAGAAATTCAGGTGAATAGGATATACCTTATAGAAGCAGAGGGCAGGAGGCCTGCTATGTGCCGGTATACACCCTCATAGCCAAGCTCGTGCATGCCAGTTGTACGAGAACCGGTCTTTGCGAAGAGGTCAGTAAAGCTTCATGAGTGCAAACCACGAACTCACCTTCAGCGCAGCTTTAAGACCCCGCAGGCCCTCCGTACAGCTCGCAAACGCCGAATTGTCCCTGTCCAGCGCGAATACAGACACATTTCCGTAAACGTCCAATGCGGAAGTGAGAGGTGCCGACAGCGAGGCATTGAAAGACCGGCGTGTTTTGGTGCCAACCGAAGCGCTCGCCTCGATGGTCTCAGCGCCTCCGAACGCGTTGCGGATACGAGCAGTCGCGCTCTAAGATTATTGAGAGGTCGTAGCACAAAATATGAAATGGCGGACTTACCGCATTACCCTCATTGTTCCCGACCTCGGTAGACGTCTTCAAGTAATATCTGCCCTTCTCCCGCGTCTGGAATATGACATCCACGTCATTCGGGCCAGCGAGTGGCTCGCGACTGCGCTCAATCTTGGCATTGACAGCCGAGAAGATGTCCGTTTCCTGGAGGACATGTCCCATGTCCCGCGTTGCTTTAAGGACAGAGCCGAACGTCGAGACATCGGGCGCGAGAGACGGAGAGGCGAGATGGGGATTGATGAGAGACGCAAGGAAGGATTTACGAGTGGTCTTGGAGCCCTCTACGCGCACGGTCGCGACATGGGACGGTGTGTCGAGGCTGTTGTTGACCTGGGGCGTGCAGAATGAGTAGCGCGGCGGGAACAGGCGGAACGCAACGCACGAGTTCGGAGAGGTGGAGAACGGCGGATTCGTATTCGCCCCTAAGTCGGCGTGCGAGGAGGTCCTCCTGCCGTGCGCGGATGTTTTGGAGCTGTGGGTCGCCCATGTGCGCCGGCGAGGATGGAGAGGGCAGTAAGCGGGTGAAATTGAGTGGTGCTGAATATTCGGACGCGTCGCGAGTCGGTTCAAGGTCCGCCTGGTCGCCGGAACCGGGCACGCGACAGTTGGCAGGAAAGCTTACTTATTCGTTGACTTGCTTCATGAATGAAGCTACAGGATGAGAGAGACTTTGTCAAGACTACTTGAGCACATACGCCGGAACAGTCGGCGGCCAGCTAGTGCGCTCTGAAAGGATCGACGACCGCGGATGGGCCAAAGGGTATTACGTCACAGTGTTTTAAGGGCGTTTCGGAATGGCAGGTTCCAGTCGTCGTGCGCTAGTCTTCACCTACCCCAGACGCTGCGCTCCTCCCCGTCGTCTGCTCTTCCTCCTCCTTCATGTCGTCCACCTATGTCCATTATTCTGCCCCATCCTCTCTCCCCTCGGACTATGCTCTCTTGTCTCGCTATGCCGCCGCACGCCATCTAGATACGAATGAAACCAACTCCGAAGACGAGGCAATCGAAGAAAGCGAAGAGAGCGAAGACCTTGGTGAAGGCGTCAGCAGGCTTGCCATACCCCCAAGTCCCCACATCGCGCGTCGCAGCAGTTTTCCTACTTCATATATCCAACCCCCTCCTCCGACAGTCAAGTCTCTTCCTCCTCATAGCCTTTCACAGCAAGCCGCGCAGAATGAGTACACCCCTCTGCTTGTTCCGCGCATAGAAGAAGAGGAGACGGCGGATGTAGTGAATGGTCAGGTGTTGGGTGCTTCTTGGGAAGAGTTGAGGATTCTCTTGAAGTACACCTTGCCTGTCTTTGGGTGCGTACCCCTTTCGGCTCGTATACACAGATTGCTTGACACCACATATAGGACACATGTTCTTGAATATTCCTTCGTCATCGCCTCCGTAATCTCTATCGGACATCTATCTACGACGGCGTTGGCTGCTTCCACCCTTGGATCCATGACGGCCAGTGTTACAGGTTTGAGTATCATTCAGGGCTTTGCAAGCACACTCGACACTATGTTGCCGGGTGCATGGACCTCGACCCATCCACAGCTAGTGGGACTCTGGTCTCAGCGTATGAGTGAGTAGCATCAGTCCAGACATCACACGAACGCACTGACACACTCTTGCAGCCGTGGTTATGGCAATAATCCTGATTGTATGCGCAAAGCTCCCTATCTCCAAGTCGATTCACAGTTCTGAGTATCCTTTCACAGCCTATCTTTGCCATTTGGTTTAATTCAGAAGCTCTGCTTATTCTCCTACGACAAGACGCCGATGTTGCCCACCTAGCTGGCGTCTACTTGAAATATATTTCCATAGGTTTGCCTGCATACACTTTTAATGCCATTTCTCGGTATGTGATATGCCATTCCTAGCGCTTCTCCATACTGACTTTCATAATTAGTCGATATTTCCAGTCGCAAGGTAAGCTGACAGCCTGCCGCGTATGGCATGTATGCTAACAACGCGTCTACAGGTTTGTTTGCTGTCCCAACACGCGTCATTATGGCAGTCGCCCCTATTAATGCGCTGCTAAACTACCTTTTTGGTATGACAACTTGTCATCTCCATCTTACGTGTGCTCAATTATATTTCTCTAGTTTGGGGACCTAAGCCATTTGGATTTGGGTTCATCGGGGCACCCTTGGCGACAGCCATATCCTTCAATCTAGTCTCAATCGCGTCCGTCATCTATGGCGTGTGGTTCGTACCACGAACTGCCTGGCACCCCATAACGCGCCGCAGCTTCACAAGTCTTGGTGTCCTCATCCCACTTGGCCTCGCTGGTGTCGGTACGTTGGCCGCCTATAAGGCTGCGTTCTCAGAGTTCATTGCTATCGATAGGTCAAACCGCATCCGAATGGTGGTCCTGGGAGTTAATCGGCCGTAAGTATCAAGTTTTCAACGACGCCCTATCCCCCTGCTAATCTTTTGCATCCTTCTACAGTCGCCGCTAGTCTGTGAGGAACCGTCACAAGCTTAGAGGCACGCATATACTAACGTGTACATGCAGCCTTGGCCCTAACGCTCTCGCGACGCAATCTGTTCTTCTCGTCTCCGCTTCTACCACGTTCCAAGCTCCGTTCGCGTTAAGTATAGCGACTTCTGTTCGGTAATCAGCTTATTCCCATCGCGAGCACGCAGAGTCTGAACTGATCCGTATTTAGCATCGGGAATCTGCTCGGAGAAGAGAACGCAGCACGTGCCGCAGTAGCAACGAAAATGTCTCTTATCCTTGCCCTCGCCTTCGCCGGCGTATCTAGGTGGGTCCAAATGAGAAGAAGGATCACCAAATCATACTAACACGCCGCATCTCAGCTTCATCTTCTTCGTATTCCGAAAGTCCTGGGGCTACATCTTCAACGATGACCCAAGTAAGGGCACCGACTCCATCCACACTCGTTCCGCGCGATTCCGCTTCTCACACGTGGCCCGTTCGCAGGCGTGGTGCTCCTCGTGGCGTCCATTTTGCACTCGTGGCTCTGTTCCAAGTCGTCGACGGCCTCAGTGCCGTCACAGGCGGTATCTTCCGTGCAAGGGGCAAGCAGGCACGTCCGCTCTCGATCCCCGTTGCTTCGACCCTCACGCTCATGATGCCTGTGCTTGTGCTTATGCTTCGTCCACAGTTCACAGGCGCGCTATTGAACCTCAGGTGCGTGCGAACCACGCCGATGATCGTCCTAGAACCCGGACTGACGTTGACACGCGGATTCCATTCAGCGCGTACTATGTGATAGGTACGTGAAACGAGGCGTCGGCACCAATTTCATCTCTATCATCTACTAACTACCATGTACATTCCCAGGTATCCCGTTCGGCATGTGGCTGACATTCAAGCACAACATGGGGCTGCACGGGCTGTGGCTCGGGCTTACCGTGTCGCTGGTGTACTCAGCCGTGATCGGCGTGTACCTGTGCTTGTCGACAGACTGGAACCACGAAGTAAAGAAGGTGCACAACCGACTCGCGCGGGACAAGCAGCACCAGCACCAGCACTGCCGGCTGGACGTCGAGCAGCCCGCGGGGCGCTGACGCTGGTTACTAAAAGTGCGTCGCGCCCGCAAAACGCGATGCCGCATACCCCTACCAAGTCTGTAATATGTCCGTTTCAGTACTTACGGTATAGATATATCCACGGATGGCCGTGCGCCATGGTGTTTACTCGGTGTAGCCTTGAGGCACGCCGCTCGCGCTAGAATGAATTTCCTTGGCTTCTGGTGAGAACGGCGGCCCATATGTAGACGTCGGGCCTACTGCAGAGACTCCATTGAAAGAAGCTTTCGCGAAGTTGCGGGGCTGTGGGAGGCGGACGCCGCAGGCACTGGCGCTGTTGCGAAGTAAATGCAGGCAAGCACCGTGGGCCAATCCTAGCTCCATGCATCTGGAAAATCGTTTGATATCGCGATGATCACCAACGCCCGCAACAGAAGGACGTTTGCACTACTCAGCACTCTCGGCGGTCAGCCCGTAAGCACCTCCAGTTCCCTAACACCTGCTTGATAACTCGCAAACCACGGGGGTCACCCTTCCGATCTCATGATCTGTGCACGCAGGCGCCGCGTGCCAGGAGCCAGGTTTCCTTATTGGCATCTTGGACGCACATCACTGGACCCCGGAATAAACTGGGGAAGCCGTCACACGACGCGCCCATGATGGCAATGCTCCCCTGCCAGTCACGGTCGCCAGAAGAACACACTCTGATCCCAGAAGGCCGAGCGCGGGTACGGATGCGCGAAGAAGGCAAGTCTGAGACCGCGGCGTACATATAGGCTACGCGCCGTGAGGTGCGGGTGCGCTAACGCTGCGGAGCCCCGCCCTGCGCCTGCGTTTGCTGCTCACCTCCCCGCATGTCTCAAGCACAGGCTCAGGACCAGAAGTCCGCGTCCCCCGCGCGTGACGACGCGAGCTCGCAGAAGGAGAAGGTGCGCCCGGAGGGCGACGTCGAGGAGGTGTCAACCAATGGCTCCGAGATCGACCTGCTGTCGTACCACGAGCATCGTGCGGGACGTCTCGTCGTGGATCCGGAGTACGTGTTTTCTCTTGCTCTCCGGCACATGACGTTATCTGTGACTGACGCGCGTCGGTTAGAGAGGCGCGGATCGAGTTTGGCGAGAAGACTGCCTCGAAGCTGAAGCTGACGCGCGATGGGACCAAGGTGCTCTGGCCCCAGCCCGCAGACGACCCGGAGGATCCGCAGAACGTGCGTCTTGCGCTTCTCTNCTCTTATTACTCTTCGTGTCCCTTGTCAGTGCCCTGACGCTTTACGCCGTTGGGCTATCTACAGTGGAGCTCTCGCCGCAAAACCTTGCAGCTGATCATCATCACGCTGGCGGCTATCGTCCCGGATTTCGATTCTGGAATCGGGATCGCTACTATCTTTGCACTTGCGAAGCAGTTTGACACGACGACGGGCGTGATTAACAACTTGACTTCCAAGTGAGGTTGTTCTCTTTTCGTGGTCTCTCATTTACTGATACCTGCTGTAGCTGGAGTATCTTCCTTCTTGGTTAGACAGCAGTGCCTTTGCAATACCTCAGCTTGACATACTCATCTGGCTCTTTGCAGGATGGGGAGGCATATTCGCGGTGATGCTCATGCGTCGTTATGGCCGTCTCCCTGTGCTTTTCTGGTCACAAGTGGGTGTACTGACCTCTTCTCTTCTGGGACAAAGCTTACCTCCCCGTAGGTTCTTTGCCTAGGCTTCCTGGTAGGGTGTACATTTGCTCCAAACCTCAAGACATTCACGGGTATGGACATCAGCCATTCAGTTGGTAAACGTTGCTTATTTTCTTGTATCCAGCCATGCGCTGCTTGAATGGGTTCTTTGCGTAAGCCTTTTATTCTTATGTATGCCTTCCCCTCTCATATTGTCTGCAAATCCAGAACTTGCCCCCAAGTCACGGTAGGCGCTCCATTTACTGAACATGCATCTACCTTGCCGATCATTTTTCCAGGGTTTATACGTCGTTACCGATATGTATCCGTTCCACCTCCAAGCGCGAAAAGTAGGTTTACTCTGCGACGAATGTTATGGAAGAAATTAAATATGGCATCTTCAGCTCAATATCTGGACTATGGGTTTCATCATCTCTCCGTTCCTGTCACCCTTTGCTTTCGGATTCCTTGTTGCCCGCGCTGAGTATGTCGAAGCTTTTCCTGGACGTACATGACGGCTGACCACATCTCCTTGTATAGCTGGCGGTGGTCCTACGGTGTCGGCAGCATCTACGGTGCCGTCGTTCTCGGACTGATTGTCTTCTTTGGCGAAGAGACGTATGTGGCATTATTCGCTGTATGACCAAACCTCACCATCTCTTTGCAGGATATACGACCGCACTGTCAAGCCGATTCCGCCCAGACCAACCACTGGCCTCCGATACCGCGTTGAGACGCTCGTCGGTCTCACCGGTCTTAAAATGGCAAAGTACCGCGCATCGTGGTCGACCACTGTCTTCGCCTGTCTCAACATTATCTGGCGCCCCCACCTTGCGGGCATCTTGTTGTTTGAGGCATGTTCCAGCCTTTCTACCATTAGAAATGCGCGTTGACTAACCTAAGTCGTCTGTAGGCCATGCTCTTCGGTTTCAGCATTGGCATCAACGTAAGCGCCGCCTGCTTCAGCTCGTTGTCTATTCATCTCACTCCGGGCTCCAACACAGGTCACCAATGCCGTTTTCCTGGGGGAGCCGGCCCCTGTCGGCTACGGCTTCAGCCAGTTCGCCATCGCTGGTGCTTATGGCACACCAATCGTTAGTCCTCTATACTGCTCGTGCACCCACTTCATGTCGTGCTCAAATGTGTCTTCAGGTGGCTGTGTTGATTGGAGAAGTCGTCGGCCGATTCTTGAATGACTGGATTATGAACGTCAGCATCAGGAGAAACAAGGGTGTGTTCGAAGCCGAAAGTCGTCTCTGGTATGTTACTGCTAGAGTTGTACGCGAACTCGACCCAACCTATTCATGTCTGTTTAGGGCATGTTATTTCGCTATTCCGCTCTATATCTGCGGTTTCGTAGTCCTAGGCGCATCCCTTCAAATGCACCTTTCCGCAGGCGCGCTCGTCATGGGCTGGGGTATCGCGGAAGTCGCCACCATGATCAACACTGTCGCAATCTGTACGCATCGCCCGACGCTCTGCGCCCTCCCACAACGCTGATTCGTCATTGGAATTTCAGATGCATACTGCAATGACTGCTTCCCCAAGAACCAAGTGAGCCTCGGTTTCGGAATCAAGCCATGATATGATGCCGATGCTGACTGCCTTCCAGGGCGAAATCAGCGCATTGATAAACTTGGCCAGGACCCTTGGCGGTTTCAGTGTCGCCTACTTCCAGGTCCCATGGGCTACCAAGAATGGTGCTCTGCAGACCTTCGGATGCGAAGCAGCGTACGTCCGACCATAACAGATGTTTCATTTCTGGATTGCTCATGTGTATCAATGCAGCATCGTGACCGGCTTGTTCCTTCTGATCGTACCCGCTGTTCAGTGGAAGGGAAGCATGCTGCGGGTAAGGATTCAAATCTAGCATCGTCAGATGTTTCATTGGTTGACTGAACCATATTTTGTAGGAACGATTCTCGGCATGAGTACGACACTGTTGCGTTTCTCGAATCGCCGTTGTTGATATACTCAGTACTGGAGGTTTGACATGTTCTATTTCCGCCACGGTTGGAGTGGTCTTGAATGCTAATGTGCAGTTCAACGATTGCGATGAAGCACGTTGTGTAATGATACCGTAATGATTAGATCGAGGATGTCTTTTGCTGAAAATGAGCTGCCAACTGGTCACAAGGGCCTCCTCAAGGTGAATTGAACAAGGTATTCAATAACGAGGTACAGTTTGTTTTCGGTAGATACCCAGCTACTCATGTTTGCATGGACGTATCACTCTGTCCACCGGTCGCTTGTTCTCGCGCTAGCCGCTTTTGCACCAGCCTATTAACACAATTAGCATCATGGCGTTAACGAAGACAATATGTGACCTACCTCTGGAATGTATCAAGCGGACTCGTGTGCCCTTCCATCATAGCTGTTTCGTCCTGGACGGTCGCGACAGGGATCCAGCTGCTCAACGGACTGGTGCCGGGTTCGTAGATGGCCTGCGCAACATATAACAACAGGCCGTCGGACTTGATCTCCGCATTGATCTCCTTGACCGAGGATTCTGGCAAAGAAGGCTGAGATTCTTCGATCTCCATCTCGCTTTCTGCTTCTGCTGGTCGAAGGTCTGCACTGGGGTTCGTTGGAATAGAGATGTTTACGTTGTACGAAGATCGTGCCAGGGGTATGACGTGGGTGAGAAGTCGCGGCAGAGTGGTGTTGGTGTGATAGCGGACTGGAATAAATGCGGTTGGGTAGGGAAAGCGATATTCTGTGTTACTGGCACCCCCCTGATGGCTGCATTCCGTTAGCAGGCCAAGTTTGAGTGGGCGAAGAGTCCTTGTTCGAAGTAAGCACCGTGGGAGGTCGGGGCGGAGGCAGCTCTGAAAGGCGGGTATCCCTCCACCAGAGTCTAGCGCCATCGAATGAACACTGCACGCGCGTTGCGGAAAATTCGGAAGACACGCACCTGAAGGACGTTTCACAATCCGCCACGTCCTGTCCTTTCCACTTCAGCACGTCCAACACATGCAGGATCCCATTTTGCTGCCAATTCTGGTCCAGAATGCAATCGATGATCGTATCTGAAGGAAGCGGCGATGGGAACCTTGGCATGAGTGGTTTCCCAAGCACACGAGAGCGAAGCGTCGTGTTCGGTACTGCAGAATACACCTCCATAAGTACACACGCCAAGGCCGACGAAACTGCGCAGACACACCGACACCAATAGTCCCGCTTCCCTGGTGCGAGACAGCCAGACAGCGTTTGCCTACAGGTACAGGTGCGACGGCTACCCATCCTGTCTGCAGATCCTCTGGCAGCCTATCTATTTCGACGGAACCGTCCGCTGTCCATTGCACACTATCTAAATCGGTCATCTCGAGGAGCTCAGCGTACATGCATTTGTCTGCCCATGGGCTGGGTTTCTTGGCCGCTTTCTCCTGAGCCTTGGGGCGCCGTCTGCGTTTGGTTTTTGACTTGAACGATGTTGGAAGCACCTCCATGTCATCCATCGGTGTTGCTGCAGCATTTTGATTATTGGATGTCGAATCCGTGGTGAGAGCGCTAGGCTTCAGAAGAGATGCAAAATGCCCGAGAGGTTGCGGTCGCTCATCGACCTCGTCAGCTTCGTCGTCAGAGGCTTCCAGGGAGAGACCGGCAAGAAGATCGATATGACGCTCTGATTCGATACGCTTTGCTCGTCGCTGGATGAAGTAGTATAGGCGCGTTGAACCCCTGTGTTAATGGAGATAGGGAGAAGGCATACACGTTTCTGCTCTTCCAGGGCCTTGAGGCATATAGGTCAGTACGATTCATAACATCATCTCGTTAGACGCACCTTGTTCCTCCGTGCTGCCTGAGACTGCGATCTGTCTGTGACATGCCCGGGCGGTTGCTTGAACGATGCCTTCCGATCCGCGAACGCGACTCGATCGGCCATTTCAATCAGCTATTGGTCTTGGAAGCTGGGAAGCGAGTCGTTCAGAATTCTGTGTACAATGTACGAAGAGTCCCAGATGGGTGAAGGAAGGATATATAGCTGTTTCTTGCCATGGTCACTGTTATTCACGCCTCGTGGTTAGACGCATACAAACCTTATGCGGACGAAAACAGGTTGAATTCAGGGCAGTCACGTGACATTCTCTCTTATATTGGACCAAATCACGTATAAAAGGTTCAAGATCTTCCTTTGCGCACGATAGTGACGTTACTGTCATCCTGTTACATTTGAGTTCTGTCAATTGCCCTTCACCGCAATCAATCATTAAGCTCAGAATACGGTATGAAAGGGCTCATGGCTATGCTTGCTAGCAACCGTCTTTGCACCTGAGTTCTACCCCCACAATGCCTGCTCAGAATCGCTTAAAGTCTGTGACAGTCTTCAGCTCGCAGAAAGCAGAGGTTGTCAGAGTAGTGTCATTGTCTGTCGAGGTACGTTCCTTTCCGCCGAGTCTTACATAGTTCTTCTCTAACCTCCTCCGAACAAACGTTCACAGAAAGGTCAGAACAAGATCGACATCTGTGGGCTATCAGGGTCGATTGATACAGAATCTGCTCGTGTCACTGGTCTGGGCGACGTGAAGGTCTTTGACGTTGTGTGCTCCATTGGTCACCACTCCCAAGACTTCTCGTCCGAGAGCACGTCTGAGGTGATAAGGGCCTTGAAGGCAAAGAAGGCTTCTCTGGTGTCTCAGAAGGCAGCATCTACGTCGGCGTCCTGGATACTCGCAAATTATGCGAGCACACTCAAGGCGGACCACATATCACCGGAACAAGCAGATGCATTCTATGACACGTTTTTGACCAGAGCAAACACTGCAATTCAGAAGGATGTAGAGCTCGACGAGGAGATACTCCAACTGGATAGGAAGATCGACAATCTGGACAAGGCGGGCTCAGAGAAGAAGGGCAAGGCTGATGGCAAAGTCAGCGTCGTGCTGATGGCGAGTGAGCCTGCAGAAGTTGAATTGCATTTGACGTATCGTAAGTCTTCCTTTCGGGTCATCACTGCCTTTGTGATCTCATACTGTAGTCCAGTTGTGCGCGATGTGTCCTGGTCTGCTGTATACGAACTTTACGCCAGCACGGGCGCGGGTAAACCAGCGCGGTCGAACACACTTCACTACCGTGCTCGTATTTCCCAGAGTACTGGTGAAGATTGGAATGGAGTTCAAATTACACTGAGCACGTCGGCCATGGATCTTACTGCTCAACACGTACCGGCGATGCTGCCGACCCACATTCGTCCAGTCAAGAAGCTGTTTGGTGGTGGTTCCTTTGGGCAGTCCAAGCCAACGACAGGTGGTTTGTTTGGGGCCCCTCCGGTTAGCATGCCTGTGCCACCTACTACTGGTCTATTTGGCGGTGTAGCCGGTCCTGGATTTGGGGCGCCTCCTCAGCCCACTGGTGGTCTGTTTGGCAATGCAGCCTCTGGGACGCAACCATCTTCCTCGCATGACGACACTCAAGATTTCGTCGACGTTCCCTCTGCCCAAGAAATACTCCCTGCCTTTACAGAACCAAAGGCAATCGTCTCGGAAACCCCGCTGTTTGTCTCATACCGCATCGAGGGCGAAACCACCATTCCTAGTGATGGGATGACGCACAAAGTCGCTGTTGCCGAATTGGCACTTGAAAGCGATGTCGTTCATATCATCGTGCCCAGAGCCCGGGCAGCTGTATTCCTCCAGGTAGACTTAATATATCCTCGCATGTTTGCTGTATCCATTGACGCATCACACAGGCGAAGGTAAAAAATACGAGTGATTATCGTTTACTCCCCGGTCCAGTGGACATATACCTCGACAACGTCTATGTCTCCAAAACTTCCATCAAGGTTAGTAATGCAATGTTTTCGCATGCACTTCATGGGCTCAAAACGCACCACAGGACATCGCTCCTGGCGATACCTTCGACTGTGCGTTCGGGATGGACCAGTCCGTCCGAGCCACATACACCCGTCGCTCCAAACAAGTCTTAGGGCCCAAGAGCCAATTCCAAGAACAACACAGGCTGAGGACGTACACCAGCCGAACCGTATTGCGCAACTGCAATACGACCGCTGCCCGGGAGATAATTCTGCGGGACGCACTGCCTCTTCTGGATGACGAGAACAGCCGCATCCAGGTCATCCTGCGCCAGCCAGAAGAACTCGGCCAAATTGAACAAGGCGACGAGTGTAAAATCAAGGTCGACGGCCAGGTGCGGACCATACGCTGGTCTAAAGTTGTTGACTTCAAGGGTGGAAAGAAAGACGGCATGTTTGAGTGGGTTCTCAACGTCGAGGCCGGAAAGGAGATTGTGGTCGAGACAGTATGGGAAGTCAAAGCTCCCGTGGACGTGGATTGGTCTGAGTCGTACCATGCTTAGGGATTTCTTTTGTAAAGTACAAATCTGTATGATATCGCCGCGCGGCGCGAAGCTGGTATATATATTGCATGATGTTACATGTTGTACAAAAATGACACGTTACCCTCCAGCCCAATGGAACTGTGTGGCATCTTCTACATCTATTCATCACGATGCCGCGACTTTGGCAAATGACGCGAAATAGTCGTTCAGCTGAGATACTTTGGCGAGGGGAACAGCGGTTCCGACGTAGCCGTCCGGACGTACGACGACGATTGCGCCGTATTCGAGATCGATCCCATAGGTAGCGTACACCTTGCCGCCCTTATTGCCCATGAAGTCGATATCATCCAGCAATATCCTAGACCGAACGGTTATTGTACATGTAGCAGAGCATGGCAGTCTGCACTCACTTCGTCCAGTGGGGTCTCAAGCATTCCGGCACGTCGTTATAATTGACCTCTTCCTTCTTGCCGAACACAATGGTGACTAGATCGAACATCTCTGTGGTAGTCACCCCCGCCGAGCGCGGCACAGCCTGCAAAAACACATCTCCGCGGGTAAGCTCGTCTGCAAGACAGCCCATCCGTGCGCGATTAGTGGGAGTCTGGATGTCCCCGGGGAACACAATGATCTTGAACCGTCCATCGGCTGGGCAGTAATCCTGAATCTCGACAGGGCGGGCGTCGGCGGCGCGGAGGGCAATTTGAGGAAGTAGACGCATGCCGATGGTCAGACCAGAGGCGGCGGACTGATACATGGGCGAAGTGATCGCAGACGGAACGTAGTGGACACCGATACCCGATGTGAAGCCCCCATGGGTCTGAAATGCTCTACGAAGGAAACATTAGATTCATTATCAACCGAGGAACAGATGGTCACGAACTCAAGAAATTGTTCGTGCGTTATACCATCTTCATTATCGTCAGATTTCGGTTTCCCGGAAACAAGGGCGGAAAATTCCTTGTCGAAAGCTATGAGGTCCTGAGCGTATTTCCTCCGCTCAAGCTCGTACTGATGTACAATTAAGGACGATATACACGATTGAAAAATAACAAGAACGCACTGTCTTCAGGAGAGAAATGTCCGCCCATCCTCGCAGAACATGGACCAACTTCCAGGCTATAAAAGAACCATCAGCCTGCTTCGTTGAGAGCAAGAGATAAAGCCATGGTGATAGGCATACTGAGGTTGTGCGTATCGTTCATACTGGCATTCATTCCCTGGCCTGGAAGAAGTCAGTAGATGCACAACATGTTAGATGCCCTTTGATACACTTACCAGCCTTGGGTGAATGTAGATGACAAGCATCGCCGGCGATGAAGACCCGCTCATGCACAGAAAAGCGTGACGCAACACGCTGACCAACTACAACTTGGGTAAGTGTCTGCCTGGGGTGCATCGAGCGACGACCACTGACTGATATAAAGTGCCCACCAATCAATTTTGTCCGGGGTGGTCGACAGGGTGTATGGATAGAATGACTTCGCCGCTACCTGCAGAACGACAATTCAGTCAGAACAAAAAGGTATCCCATCCCCCAACGCGACACCTACCTCCATCAGCTTATCTGGACCATACTTCGACCTGTTAATTCGCCCCGTCACCGGGTCCTTGATATTGTCGGCATCGGTGAGTTGAAGATACAGCCGGATCTTGTCGCCCTCCCGAGGGATAATCATGACGGAACCATTATTGGAGTGGATGTGACAACGATTGTGTACGTCGGGGAAGTTTGTTTCGGCCGAGGGGACCATGTCAATGACACCCCAGATAAAATCTACGGGAAAAGATCATGAGGTCAACTGGGTTCGCATTTGCCGTCAGATCGTGCTGCAAACCTGTTTGGTCGCCATCCATGGTAATTCCCAGGGTCTTACGGACCCAGGAGTGGGCGCCTGTATACATTGGCATTAGACTGTGAGGGCAAAGGTTATCCCAGATGAACTTACCATCTGCTCCTAGTACGTATTTTGCATGGACAATCTCGCTGCAGACAGGTTGTTCCCCCTCCGCGTCGAGGTGCTGAAGGACAACCTACCAAGACCAGTCAGACTGTGGTCGCTACACCTCATGACAGTGTTTTACCTTTACGGAGTGTGACTGCGGATCTTTCAATAGCGCCTCATCGGAGGATATGTCAAGAAAAGAGGGAACGATGGGCCGCTCGACCTCGAGACCCAATTTACGCATCGAGTCTATGAAAAGATTCTCAATCTCTCCTTGATGTAGCGTAGCCTAGCACGCTGCTTGTCAGCGCCGACTCTCGAGCTTGAAGTATCAGCACCTATACACCAACCTTGAAAGGGAAACGAGCCGTCGGCGCGGTCACATCTGCAACACGGCCAGTCCGCTAAAGATAGGCACCGTAAGGTTCAGTACTGCACAATCACAACTTCGATACAAACCGACCTCAATGCCGCCTTTGGCGCTCGGGTTGTAGAATGCCTGTGCCTGCGGGTCAATACAACATCGTTCGTTAATGCAGGCGCAGACTGACAGCCATGTGCATCTGCGCTGCCTGGAGAAGCAGCGGTTCCGCCAGCCCATAGCTCTGAGCGCGATGAGATTAGCACATGGCAATTCACCGTGTGATACTCTCGTACCTGCAGCACTTCGATCGTTCGAGGCTGAATTCCGTCGGCCTGACCAGCAATAACCTTCGTGGGTCTATTCGAGGCAACGTCACTACCCACTCTCACTAGTCCGCGAGTCTAGAAATGGCACTCACCTTTTATCAATAATCCGCACATTAATCCCCGCCCTCGCGAGTCCATTCGCGCACATCAACCCGGCTGGGCCAGCACCAATAATGAGCACATCGACCTCCGACTCCTTCAATGTCGTGCTCGGCATGATGATGGCGACAAGTGGCGCAAATGTAGGATATAAAAAGCGTGAGTGGGCGAGGTATGCAGTTGGGTAGATTGCGAGTGCGATGATCGTGGGTGCGTCGCCTTTAAGCAATCCGCAAGGGAGACCCACCCGGGAAGATCTTCACGACGGGTGGGACGCATAGGAGGTTTGAATGTATCTTCGCTGCTGTGCTCACACACCGAAGGGCGTCGTCTGTGGTTCAAACGCAGAGTCGTTGTGGCGTGTTGCCTTTTTGGTGCAACTTTGCTCAGCGTGGCAGCGCAGAAGACATTGTTTGGGCTCCTTTTTCTTCGGAATCTGTATTTTGAGACAGACTCCTCGGAGTAGATATCATTCTTGTCTTCGTATTCGAGCCTCGGTACGGAGCCGGAAAGTGTGGTCTTCAACTCTGGTCAACTGTTCAAGCGACATTTAGGCACTTGCGGTTCTACAAGACATTGACCTACTGTAAGGACTGACTGCACTTGATGACAGCAGAAAATCAGTAGCAGACCGTTCTGGTCACAGCTAAAGAATGTGAGTCCATGACAGTGGCAACGTACCTTGTATTGAGGAAAATGGATCGGGTAAACTGCGATATAAAATGAACCCTTTGGATGATCAGATGGGAGCTCAGTATTACCCGAATAGCTACAGTAAGAACAATCAAGTCTATCAAGCGGGGACGGTCCGCGACACGACGGAGGGCTCTTCAACGGGGGGTTCCTCCGGCATGATCAGCATGTTGCCAAGCCGTGCAGGGGTGTTGCGAGAGATAAACTCCATCGTCGTGGGAAGCTTGGCGGCTGCCTGTCGCAGGGCTAGAGATAGCAGCTTCAGCAGGAATGAGAAGTGGTGTGCGAAAACAGGTCTCACCGTCGCGAGCCAGCTCCTCACGGATGGGAGCACCTCCAATCTCGAAAATCACGCGGCCCGTGGGCACTCTGAAATGTATTGAGACCTGTATTAGAGGTATCCTATCGCTGGTAATGCATGTGACTCACCGGGTAGCCCAGAACTCGAAAGTGCCCTTTCCCTTACCCATACGTGTTTCATTTCCCTAAGCGCACAACCCATATGAGCTCTCGAAAAGACTGTTCACTGAGAAACGCACATACCTTGATGCAAACCGGGATATCCGGGAACACGCGCAGGTACACCTTGGCACCCTTTACGACTTTAATCTTGCGCTTGAGGCACTCCTCTGCCGAGGTCAACTGCTTCGCGGACAACCTGACGCCCTTGCCCTTTATCCTGATCCCCCATTCTCCATTTGCGAGCGTGGTGCCCTTGGTAGACCCTCCGATGGGAATAGGAATGACACCCTTGTGACGCTTGATGAATTTGACGCGACGCGGTGCGAGCTGGTGCCGGAACCTTGCGAGAGACGGCTGGACGGGTGCCCTCGGGATGGAAGGACGCAACGAGGAGAGCAAGGGCCTGCAGGCCGCGAGCATCGAGCTCGCAGAAGGAAGAGAGAACATAGCGACGACGCACTGCAGCCTGTNCGGGTATAANTGNAGCTCAAAACTCGGGTTCGCCTCTCGTTAGGCCCATCCAAATGTGGTATGTCGTTCCCACGTTGCGCGCGCTACGTCCGAGTCGCGTTCGACGACGAAGAGTCGACTCTGGCAAAGCCCACAGACGTCCTTTACTTCCCTTCCCCCCCTCGGCTGCCGTTATGGCACTCAACCTCTACACTTGGAAGCAGCAAACAACATCTGTGGCGCGAAACATCGTGCTACAGATCATCCGTTCAAGTGCTACACCGCTGTCCACCAAGGACATCTTCCACCAGGCGGTCAAAGTGCACGCAGACCGGTCGCAAGCAACATGGACTGGGACACGGACGCCGACGGTCACTGACGCGCCCGCTCCTCCCAACCCCGACCATCCCATTCGCTCTGTCAAGTAAGCTGTCCCGTTTCTTCCGTAAGAGCCCTTTCGACTGACTGTTTACCACCACGCGAGCAGTTACCTCAAGAACGTGGTAATTGCAGACCTCGTCAAAAGGCGACAGATTGAACAGGTCCATGCAGAGCGCTCACTCTCTCAGAGGGAGATCGAGCAGAAGCTCTCCTCCATGACAAAAGCGCAACGCGCCCAGGCCGGAGACATCTCGCAAACCATCAACGTGTTCCTGTGGAAGCCTAAAGTTTCTGGGCCGCGTCCGGTGCAAAAGGTCAAACCGCAGGAGCCCTTTTTGGAGGAAGCAGGGGCGAACGAAGACTGGGGTCACTTGAACCGTCGGAGACAGCGTGCCCGGGAGGCCAGTGTCAACAGGGATTTGAAGTGGATGAAGAAGCTGCACAGGGCCAAGCAGGAGGGGATAGCTCAGGCAGAAGCTTCGACATCATAGCGCGGTTGTCGTTCACGGTGAAACCGAGGCCTGCTTCACTACTCTAGATATATGTTATGGTTATTTCGGACCTCACGCTAATTTTCTCCGGCGCGGATCTCTGAGTGAATAAGGGTGGTGAACATACTCAGACTGATAAGACAAACGTGCACCTCAGCATAACGCCGCTTTGATGTCTCTTTGACTCTTCGAGCCAGTGAGAAGCCTCCGAAATCTCCGAGAACATAAATGGACCTGACGCGTGACTCGAGACGAGCGTGAGTCTTGCCGCGCGTTGCACCTTTCCTCTATTCTTCCTCTCCTTACTCTTCCACTCCATCCATGAAGCCCCCTCGCCCCCGCTCGTCCTCTACCACCGCAAATCCCAACAATGCACCCCAACAACGTCGCCCAAAAGAAAAGCGGGCCGTATCGCACAAAGTTGAAGGAGGCCGTGGCGCGGCGTCTTCGCCGGCGCCTGTACCACCAGTACCAAAGCCTCAACCGACGGGGGGCATGACCCCTGCCCTCCGATACCAACAGAACCTCAAGGTTCTGCGACGCCATGATTCGTCTATATTCTCCATATTTGATCAATTCAGCCATGTTTGCTTGTATCACCACAATGGACTCAAATGGGAGAAGAAAGGTTATGAGGGTAGCATGTTCCTTTTTGAACGGTGCGTCTATCGCTCTTCCATCGCTCTATCCCAGCAATTTTTCGGTAACCCCACTGCATGCTGAGTGCCACTCCTCTATTCCATCTCATTCATCTACATATCTTCTACCCCGATTTCATTCCATGCCCCTGAATCGACAACGAACTAATCGTTATGCGCTTCTAGACGCGCCTATCCTCCATACGGATTCTTCATCCTAAATCGCATGGGCATGGAAGACTACGTGCGCCATATGTATCCCGAAGACGACATGGAAACCCATGGCGATTACCTTATGTACCGTTCCTATCCCGACTTCACCGCCAAGCGCCTTGCACAAGCCCACGCTGCCCATCCCAACGCCAACTCAAACAATGGCAGCTACCCCAGCTCTCCCGATATACCCCCCTCGCACTCCCGTTCTAACCAGACGTCCAGTCCCGAGGACCCTGATAAGTACACAGACGCACACGGTCGCGAGCCGTCTCTTACAGACAATATGACCAATTGGAAGCTTCTTCTTGGCAAGAACCCTAACAAGGGCCGCTCCGAAACCGTCGGTCTCTGGATGTTTGCGACAGACGCTCGGGAACCCATGAAGGAAGTCATGATGCGGTGAGTGCTCATTTATGAGTATTGACTTGCCTGCAACAGCCAAACTTATGCGAGATCAGGCTACACTCGTGCATACGCAAGGTGGTTTCATATCCCGAAGAGTTTAAATACGGACCCGACCGTCCTCCTCCGCCGAACCCCCACCTCAGGCTCAAAGGGCCTGAGTCTGAATCCGAGAATGAACGGAATGTTCAGAAGCCATCGTCTTCTTCTCAAGCACCATCTCAAAGCAAAGTGTCACACCATCCTAGCGCTAGTGTTCCTAACACTGGTAACGGGATGTCAGAGCTTGACAAGCTTTTCTCCAAACTGGCCCCAATACCAGCCTCGGCGTCCGCCACACCTGCATCCACCACCGCACCCGCAGCCAATGCGAACGGCAAACTCACACTCGACGCCCTTTTTGCTTCGGCATCATCCGCATCTGTGGCACCTATGTCCACTGCTCCCTCTTCGTCCACTGTACCTCCCAGTGCGCCTAGCAAAGGCATGTCTCTTCTTGATTCGATTTTTGCTTCTGCTACACCGCCGCCCTCTGCTGGTCCCTCGCAAGCAGTCCATCATCCCTACTCTGCATCTCCATTCCCGGCACCTCCATCCGCCCCACCTTCGACACGTCTTTCCTACGCCGAGGCGCAGCCCTACCCAGAATCTTCCCCCGAACAAACTCAGGCGCAAGCTTACGAGATCCACTCACCGAAGCCTACCTCGAGTGCCCTTCCACAAATTCTCACGCAGGACGTGATATCAACACTTCTTGGCCTGCCGTCCCAGAACGCACCCTCCTCCCGTGCTTCCTCGGCAGCAACCAGTACAACGTCCTCCCAGCGGTCCGGCTCACACTACCGCTACGAAGGTGACGTCGAGAGCAGCGACAACGATGGCGGCTCCATCGCCTCCGTAGGCGAGTACTCCGCCACGAGCACCGTCTACAACAGCGACATCGCCGATGGGATGCCCACATTCGAACTGCCAGAAAGCAACGCGCATCCTGAAGGAGGGCACGTTCTCGGCGACGTCACGCCTCGTCCGCCCCTTCGCGGGTTCAGCTCTGGCGAGGCAACGCCTTCCGTCGCGCGTGCTGTCTCGCCTCACTCAAGCTACGCGTCCTCCACCTCGACGCGCCCGACCCACGTCGGCCCGTCTTCCTCCAACTCCACCGTCCTCGACGCCCCTCAGGCCGCCTCCTCACCTGCACCTGCACCCGGCCCGGCCCCCACATCCGGATCCCCCGCGCCGCGCCAGCTCATCCCCTTCCACACTGACTCAACACTCTGGCCGTACCCCCGCGCGCCGCTCGACGACCGCGACGGCTCCGACGACGCCGACGTCGTCGAGCTCGACTTCGCGGACACCGCGGCGCTGAGCGACATGACCGCGTTCGACAAGCGACGTGCGGACGCGCGGGACAAAGGCAAGGGCCGCAAGAAGGGCCGCAAAGAGCGCCTGCGTGACAACGAGCGCGAGAAGGAGGCGATTGAGCGCAGCTGGGACGTCCCTGGCACACCTGCGCAGGATGTCAGGCCGCGTTCTGCTGCTGGAATTGGTGCTGGGCCTTCGGCGTCGCCGGCGCCGCGGCCGCCTGCTGCTGCTGCTCCCCGTGCTGCTGCTCCCTCACCTGCGTCTGCGTCTGCACCTGCACCAGCGCCTGCACCTGCGCAGCGAAAGCCCGTTGCGGAGTTTGTTGCGAATGGCAAGAAGCCCGCGGCGAATGGCGAGTCCGTTATGCGCGGCGCGGTGCTCGATGCGTTTGTTGCGGAGAAGAGTGGAAAGCCCCTGCCCGCCGACAAGCGGCAGTTTGTCATGGAAGTTCTGAGCCTCATCCATGTTCGTTTTCTTTCTTCGCTTTCAGTAGTGAACAAGGCTAAATTTTGTTGTCCATAGACTGATAAGGCTTGGGTCGACAAACTCTGGGAGGAGTATACTTCACGCGTCCACGCCTGAGATGCGTCCTCACATCCACACTCGTTCAGTGTCCTACGCACTACATCCACACCGCTCGTTCCGCGTCCCGCGTTCTCCTGCAATCACTGTATCGTCCATTTGAATATATCGCCGTGTAGCTAGTTAGTTAGTCGCTCACACCCTTGAGTCCTCCAATCACCGAGACGGGACAGTCGTTCTTTTGCTTCGTTTCGTTCCGTCTCGTCATCAGCTGGCTTGTACGCACACACAAGAACCAAGAACATCACCCAAAGTATTGACATAGCGCTATAATGGCCTCATATTCATGTACTAGATGGAATATATACATCCTCCGCATAATGTGAACAGATTACCTGCATAGATGTGATGAAAAAGATAGATGAATATGAAAGAAAACATGAGATGTAGCTGATGGAGGGGGATATAGGACATGAAGTTGACAGACGTAGAGGTAAGGAGATGCGTATGTGGGGGACAAAATGTGAAATGCAAACAAACAAACAGTCGACGTCTCAGACACCATAGTAATATGCAAATAAATCAAGAGATCACAATCGAGCACACGCCCAAGCTCAAGGCCTCCACTGCGCCCTCGCGGACGCCTTCAGCTCGCCCACACTCCGCTGCCTAGACAGCCGGAAGGAGTCCAGCTCCTCTGACATAGACTTATCCATACCCTCAAAGCTGCGCACCAGATCCTTCACGCTGCCACCGCTGTCCCTGCGCCCGTCGGGGATACGCACGGGCTGGCTCGGCTCGGGCACAGGCGATACAGGACGCAGGTCGACAAGGCGGCGGGGTGGGCGTTTCGCCGGGCGCGGGAGGCGCGAGGGCGGCAGCGGGGCGTGCTGCAGGTTCACGAGTTCCTTCGGATGCGCGGTCTTGGGTGCGGGCTTGGCGGGCGGCGTTGCGATGGGCCCGCGGGGCTTCTCAAGGATTTCGGGTGGGGGAAGGGGGAGACCCGGCAGGCGGTCC
>SEOQ01000428.1:0-23161 GCA_004679275.1 Dentipellis fragilis
TAAAATATGGGGAAATAGTGTAGGAGAATGTTACCTTTCTGCACTATTCTCGGTCAAAATAGGCAACCCATTTCCATTTATTTTCTCACAGAGATTAGCCTTTCAAAATGTGGCATTTCTTCTCGCTGTTCGTAGCAAGAATAGTCTGAGAACAGAAAGACTTTTACGCAGTGTATTCAAGAGCCTTTTTCGATTGGTACAATCCGGGCCCTGCCCGTTGTGTATCAGTAGGACCTATCTTCGACATCAAAGTAGCCGTTGGGTGACCATTCCTGCTATCGTGTCTCTGAGAGAGGCTCTCTGACAACACCCCTCAACTGTCACTCATAGTTTTACGCTTACCAACAGGTCTTGATATCTGCTTATCAATATCCCGATGGATTCATCAAATTCCGACAAGTGATACAGGATAGACATGTTCTGGAATGTGTTCTTGGAGGAGGGCGCGTAATGTCTCTTTCGTCATGCCCGCAGTGGATGTCTAAGTACTCGCGCGCTCATCGGCCTGGCTATGGTATCTGCCATGCCATGGCGAGAGCCTTTGCGTCGTATGACGTGCGCTGAGTCCCTTCTCGACTTCATAAAAGCCGCAGTCTCGATTCCAGAGAAATACCAACTCACCTCCTTTCCAACTCCCGCAAGTTTACCATCGACAACATGTCTAACTTCACCAGCTTTGCTATTGCCGGCGTCGGCAACGTTGGCTCCTTCCTTGCTGAAGAGCTTCTGAAGCTGAAGGCCTCAGGCAAAGTGAAGGAAGTCGTCCTTCTTACTCGCTCGGTATGTCCCCTAAGACTGTACGCATCGTATAGGCGAGCTCACTGTTTCCCCCTATCTTCCCTGCAGTCGAACACGAACGCCACTGCCGAAGCGCTTGCCAAGAAAGGGGGCTAAAGTTGCCCCCGTCGACTACACCTCGAAAGACGCGCTCACCGCCGCACTATCTGGCGTGGATGTCGTCATCTCCACCTTCTCGCCCACAGGGTTCGAAGCTCAGGAGAATGTTGCTGTCGCCGCCAAGGCTGCGGGCGTGCGCCTCTTCGTGCCATCCGAGTTCGGGAACCCTACCGAAGGAATCAAGGAGGGCCTGTTGGCCGTCAAGAGCCGCTTCCACGCGCGTCTCCGCGAGCTTGGCCTTCCTTCCCTTCTGGTCTTCAATGGCCCGTTCACGGACTATATCTTCGTTCCGTGAGTCGCGTCAAGTTCCCGACGCATCTGAATGTAGCTCTGACAATGTGAGGACAGGTTTGTCAATCTTGATATCAAGGGCGGGAAGATTACCGTCGGTGGGGATGGAAACTCGCCGGTCTCGTTCACCTCCAGGACGGACATTGGTCGCTTCCTGGCTTACACCCTGACGACTCTTTCCCCGGACCAGCTCAGCAACAAGGTTTTCCGCATCGAAGGCGACCGTATCGTACGTACCCTAGCCGCGTTAGACTCGCGTCATTTGCTGACGGCATTTCACAGTCCTTCAATGACGTCGTCAAGCAGTATGAGGCCAAGACGGGCAAGAAGGTTGACATTACCTACCGCTCGATTGCGGACCTCCAGGCCGCAATCAAGGCTAATGGACAGGACTTCGCAAGCGTGCTGCATCTCTCTTGGGCGCAGGGCGGAGGGGTCGTCGGTAAGCCGGAGGAATTGTCAAACGGACTGTACCCGGGCTGGAACCCGAAGAAGGTTATCGAGGTCATCGCTCCTTGAGCGTACGTGACTTCAGAAGAGGGACATTTGATTGAAATTTGTACGAGTAAAGGATGGAATTGACGTAACAAGGACGAAGAAATATAAGAAGTACATGTTGTCACATTATGCCCAAGCCGGCGTGAATCTGCCCTAGTAAATAAACTAAGCCTGGGGGGCTCAAAAGTGCATCACCTTGATGCCACGATCGGGAGCGCCCTTGGAATCCAACTCAGTGAACGCGCGCGAAGGACGGAAAATGTAAGGAAGGAACTTACCTGACTTGTCAAGATCACACCATCGTCGGTGAGCATGCACTGAGAATAGAGGTCGATGTAGTCGAGCTCATCCGGAAGTCTGATGCTCTGGCGGACAATAGACTGTTCTGTCAAAASAGGCCACGGCGCCTGGTTCCAGCTTTCGACAGCGGTTTCAGAAGACCTGATCAAATGGACGCCAGCAGGCTGTGAGCGAACTCCGTTGCCAAGTGCCTGGATCTGCTCGATGCGTGCGGGGTTGAAGTCATTGACACAGAGATACATGTCCCCATCGGCATCTCGGGTGAGGTTCGCAAATCGCAAGCCGGCCATGAAATCGGGGCGCTCTGGCTTGAAGCAATCACCGTCTTGTAACTGGACGAAGGCGTCTTCGCCAGCCCATTCTTCCCAACATGACGCGCGGTCTTCGCGCTGAGAAACTTCTGCGATGCGCTTTCGCAAAGAGGATGAGCGCACGAATATGTCCAGAGTTTCCATCCTGCTTTGAGGTTTCCTCGCGAATAGATTGATGTTAAGGAGAGCATCGGATATGGAAGATGGAAGAGCCAAGCTTGACCTCGTCTTTCCAGTGACCCTGGCGTCTTTGGGAAGATCCGGGAGTTCGAATACGCAAGTGTAAGTCTTCTCAGTCACCGGTGTGCGATTGCTACCGTGGGTGGCCATATTGTAGACAAACAGGCAGGTTGCTTTGTCCCAGGGAAAGTCTGTAACGTAGAGCAAAACAAACGTCTCGTCTAGGAAACAGAAGTTAAGATCCTTTTCGGTAGACAATTCCTGTAGTTTATGTAGGTCACGGCCGTGAGGCCCATATATCTCGAGTCGCGTGGGAGGATTACTCACCAATAGTACTGTAGCATGCTTCCAGTCGACGATCCACAATGTATTTTCAGCTTTCCCAGAGGGCTCGCAGACGATGCCGACATGATCACCAGCGATCACGACCTGGTAGCCAGCACATCCGTCGGCAAACGGAGCATGTTCGGGCAGCATGGTGATCGCCATAGAAGAAAATGCGGCGGATGGATGGCTCAAACCACTGATCAAGGAATGATAATATATTTCCATACGACCCGCGTTCCCGTTATCCCTACCAGTCGAGAATCTCATCAGAAACAAATGACACAAGATAACGACGAAAGAACCACTTACGCGGGGATACAGCGAATGGAGACGATGAGATCCTGAGCAGCGTCAATCTCGCAGGCGTCGCATGGGTTGATGGCTGGAATTTCCCAACTCTTCGCGTCTTCTAGCAACATACGCGAGGGAGACCGGTTGACCACGACGGTAGGCTGCTCGCTAGACTGGATCTGGACAACGAAATTCTCTGAGACTCTCACGTCACCAAGTTGCCATTGGAGGGTCGTAATTCCTGAGAATTCGAGGTTCCCCCAGGAGCGCTGTCGTTGGCACAGATATTTGAACGCGTCTTCAATTTCCAGTTCAGAAGGGGGACCGCGTCGGACGCCTAGCCTGGCCAGATCCCTCTTAATCTTGAAGAGTCTATCTTGAGAAAGAACGTCCCTCCAACGATGGCAGACCTAGAGGACCCGTTGATGTCGATGAGGACTCTACATTGGACGAGAAATGGTTTCAAACGAACCTTGGTGGATGCGCAGAGCACCCGGTAGTCAAGTTCGCGGAATATCTGCAGAAGGATCTCCGGAGGCACATGTTCTATTCCCCGCTGCATCTTGACATTTGATTTGTGAAGCTTTTTTAAAGGAAGAGAAGGTTGGTAGCAGTCGACGTCTGAGTCAGATGGGGAAAGGGTAGTAAAAGCGCGGAGACTGTGCTAGGACCCCCTCGCTCTTTATACGCTGAGTACGATGCGGCTTCGATCTAGATCCATTGTGAGCATCCGCAAATGTGGACGCAATGTGTCGGGTAGCGATGTGACTGAGAGTCTGAGACATGCACGGCAGCGGCTAAGATTGTGGCCAAATCAGCGCCACAGGTCAACGAATAATGGACATACCGCGAGACAGATGTGGTCATCGGCCTGGCACCATGAGTTGTTTTCCCGGTCAAAGTCACCTCCATGGTGGGCAGCCACCTTTCGTTGCGAGGCAGTAGCCACGATGCGGTTCAAGAAAGGTGTACTCGGCGACTGCCGAGGCAGCAAGAGAGTGCTGCGCCGGCCGGCCGGTAGGATTGACTTGCCACATATGGCAATTCTCGGTAGTCAGCGCGACGGCTTTGCTTTGACCTTCGTATTCAGCCACGACAACGCTCAGTGATGCTCTGTCGTCTTCCTTGCATGCTATGCTGTCTTTCTAGTCAAAGTGACCCCGCAAACGAGGGGGTGTATTTCCTGTGCTTCAAGTCCCACTTCGACTTCCTCAGGCCTTGGCTTTGCACGCACATACAGCAGGCAAGTGAAATTCGTGAAATTCATGTTCTCAAACTGTTACAAGTCCTCCAAGTTGTCCGTCGATAAGCTGTGATATCATCTACACACTACTATCTCCCCTCGTATCAAGGTGTGATGACTTCGGCCACCTTCTTGGGGTTCCACTTGGGGTATTCACCATTCGTGACGTCCCCCACGTCACCGACCGTCCCCCTTCCTTCGGCGAATGTTAGACTCATCAAGCTTGTAAAGTCCCACGGACTGTTCTCGAGTGCGGTTCGGAGGTCATCGATGCTCCTGTACGTGATGTCAACCTTCTTCCCCGTCTTCGCTGCGTATTGCTTGTATATCTCGTTTAAGGACTTCACGCAGGACAGTCAGTACGGCTCTGGGGAGTATCTGAAGGACGTACGGCACGTTCTCCCTCGATGCGGAAGATCTTTCCCTTCAGCTGATCGGGTGCCGCAGTTGTCAGGACATGTGCGAGGTACCGGGCAATGTCCTGTCGAGATGTCCAGGATATCGGCGCATCGCCGTCTCCTCCCACCAGAACGTGCGCACTTCGAGGATCAAGACCAGTCCAACTGCACCATACGTTTGGTCAATAACGATGCCTATCACATTGTGAAAAACGTCAAAACTCACGACTCCGAGAAATTAGTGTCGGTGAATGAACCTGCGTAGAACAACGCGTAGGGAAGGCCCAGTCTCTGTAGCTCCTCCTGGGCTTCACGTTTAGGAAGCATGGGTCCGTCTTCCAGGTTATGCGTTTGGGTCCCAAACTCGGAGGGGACGAAGAGGCTGACGCCGGCTTCCTTTGCAGCTATCGCGAGCGCGGACTGCGCGTCGAGCGCCATAAGCGTGATCGCCGAAACGACGACATCCACCCCGGCCAGCGCTGCGACGAGCGAAGTATTGGATTCATAGTCCACCGAGAATATCTCTGCCCCTTCGTTCTTGAAACGTTGCCACTGACTTCCTGCAGTCTGAGCTGACGCGTGTCAGTCGCTGATGTCATTGGGCGCCAGCCGCATACGAAACTCACGGAACGAGTGAGGAGGACGACATGTTTAGCCTTTCCGGCTGCCTTCAATTTCAGGAGCTCCTCCGCGATGTATATGCCGAGACCACCAACGCCTGCAACAGCGAAAGTCGTAAATATGGACATCTTGGGATCCGAAGTAAGCGCCTGATACGTTGATGGAGGACGATGTGAGGATCTGATCTTGACCACTGCAGTTGTATTTATACGTCGTCCTTCAGTTCTCGAGAAGGCAGGACGCTTACGTCCATTCCATTCGTATCGGTATTTGGATGACCAGATGAGGACAGTTGTACCTCTGACGATGTTCCTGATTTGCTACCTGGAATCAATTCAAGAAGTTCAAGTTTCCTTGACAAACAAGACGAACGCCACACGTCGACCACCCGGATCTTAGCTTCACAAGAACAGAAATCCCATTTGTATACTAACACATTGACACATTCACAAGCCTTTCAAGATCGTGCGCCCCTTCACTGGAGCAGGACCTCAATCACTGTCTTCGGGTTCCACTCCGGGAACTCCCCATTCGTCACCTCGTCCGCCTTACGCACAATGCCCTTCCCCTGAGCCCATGACAGCAAGAGGGTGCTCATGATATCACCTGGGTTTTTCTTGACAGCATCCTCGAGGTCTGCGGTGCTGCGATACGTGACATCAACCTTCTTCCCGGTCTTCTTCGTGTATTGCTCGAAAACGCTGTTGAAAGACTATGATGGGTCAGTTCGCAGCGTGTCTCTGGTTGGTGCTGCAATATCCAGAGATGATGTACGCACCACGCGTTCACCTTCCATGCGGAATGTCTTCCATTCAAGCTCCTTGGCCGGCTTCTCGGTCAAGACGTACGCGACGTATCTCGCGACATCGGGCCTCGCGGTGAACGAGACCAGCTGGGAGCCATCTTCTCCCACAGTGGCTTTCCCGCCAACTGGATCAACCCTGGTCCACCTGCGGTATTGGTGATTTCTGTAAGCTCTCACGGAATCACGGCACAATGAGCACGGGCTTACGCAGAGAAGGCCGTGTCAGGGAACGTCCCGGTGAAGAACAGGGCATACGGAAGGTTGAGCGTCTTGAGCTGGTCGCGCGCCTTGTCTTTTCCGGCAAAGTCGTTGTCGGCCCCGTACTCGGACGGAGCAAACAACTTGACGCCTGCTTCTTTCGCGGCAATTGCCAAGGCCGACTGCGGAGCCAGATCCAAGAAGCTCACGGTCGATAGGACGACGTCGATCCCGGTCAGTGCTGCAGTGAGTGAATCCTTCTTCTCATAGTCCACTGTGAACACCTCGGCGCCCTTGCTCTTTAATTGTTTGAATTTATCATCATCGCCTGACTGTAGGAATGCCGACGAATATGAGCGCGAGCGAAGGCAGCGAATATACTCTCGGGGACATACAGAGCGCGTGAAGACGACTACTCGCTTCGCCTTGCCCGCCGCCTTGAGCTTCAGAAGCTCTTCCGCAATGAAGATGCCAATGTTGCCTGCGCCGGCGATGGCGAAAGTGGTGAAAGTGGACATCCTTTAGTGAGGTGTGATGACTGCAGATGAAGTTTTGGAGGGCGGCACGCTAACCCCACATGCGTCGATTCTCGAAGGTCTTTATACCCGTTCCCGCTCAGCAACAGATATACGGTCGCGGTGCCTGGTTCTCAAGATCTGGACGTTCACATTCAATTTGTTCAGTTGCTGACGCTAATAGGTGACCTGGCCCGGGATGCCAACGAACTTCAAGGAGCAGTGCACTTGGCCACACTATGAGCTACCAACGGACCGACACTGGGCGATGATATCATATCTATCGTCGAGGCCCGCAGAGAGGATGTTCACTCCCATGAGACGGCCCGTGCTGTTTGCGAGGGCGCCCTGGTGGATGCCAATGGGCACGCAGGTATGTCAACGTTCCTCGTCAACATGCATAAATCAATATTGCTGAGTCAGGACAACGAAGACAGATGAGTATCTCGGTACCGACACATACTAATTAATGTGGGTGAGTGTACCCTCCAGCTGGGTCACTTCGAATGCAATTCAACTCACACTCATGGTGCCGATGAGCTCGTGGACAGGTCAACGCATGCGAAACGAAAAGTATTGAAGTACTCCTCAATATTGTCCGCGCGTCGGCCACCAATACTTT
Organism: Dentipellis fragilis; assembly: GCA_004679275.1. NCBI lineage: Eukaryota > Fungi > Basidiomycota > Agaricomycetes > Russulales > Hericiaceae > Dentipellis > Dentipellis fragilis. Next base: position 7,498 of record SEOQ01000428.1, read on the forward strand.
GAAGTCCGAACGGCCGGCAGCCACCAGCAAGGAAGATGCGTACGCCTTGATCAATCCGAGATACGAGATCTTATCATGTCTGTCCTATGAGGGGGGCCACTCCTGCTGTTCAGCTTGCAACCCTTAACGTCCAACGTCTTCTTCATCGACCATCAACCACACTCTTTCGATCCAGGACCTCAGCAACAGATTTGCCTCCTCTGGTATCTCAAAACCTAACTGCTCACGGCAGTGAACCGCCCTTTCTCTCGCTCGCATCCATATACGCCTGCCTACTCCTCGTGGGGCCACGTCTGCGCCAATTTTGAGCCTCGGATTGTGTGCAGTCTACCTTCTATGGTTGTCTTCGCAAGACGTCGAATCTGTCCTCTCTGGTTTCTCTCGTTGCCAAGCGCGTCCATGTGTGTCATTTTCTCAAGTCATGGCAGCCGTTTCTAGCTTCGTCGGCCCTTTATCCCTTTTTGTCAAGGCATAGGAGGTATCGCACCAGCCGACGGTGTACCCGGATACTCCAGCGGTGCGTAGTCATACCCTGCCTCTCTAACTGACCTAACTGACCTTCCTGATCTTCTGTAGAGGTCGAGCAGTGATCTCCACTACAGTCAAGTACGAAGAGATTGCAAAGATTCACTGGCGTTTCTTCCTGCATGTTCTCGCATGTCCCATAAAAAGCCTACTGCATCGCGCTTGCGCTCCACCAGACACGGTCGCGTTCCCCTCCTGGGGCGTCGACGGCTAGACCATTTGCATGGACAATCAGACGGAGCAGCTCTACGTTGACGCTGAGAGGCTTAGATTCATAGCGACCTCGCTAGCGACACCCCTACCCTCCCATCGCGCTCAGCTAGGCACCTCTCACCAGCTGGCCAGGAAAATACCGACGCAAATGAAGAAGACGTAAGTGTCCTGCCCTCCCGAGGACCGAACGTAGATGTATCACTACAGCTGCAGCCATAAAGATCAGTTTATCAGGTCGCACTCGAGCGAAAGCAGCCCCAGGTGAGTAGTTTGATCCGCGAGGGCGGCACATGCGGGCAACGTGAGCGGTGATTTACCACCTTCAATGACGGCTCTCAGCTTCGCAAGAACATGAGTTCCATTTGCATACTAACACAATGTTACATTCACCGACCTTTCAAGATCGTACTGTCCTTCACTGGAGCAGGACCTCAATCACAGTCTTCGGGTTCCAGTCCGGGTACTCTCCATTCGTCACCTCGTCCGCCTTACCCACAACGCCCTTCCCCTGAGCCCATGACAACAAGAATATGCTCAAGATATCACGTGGATTCTTCTTGATGGCATCCTCGAGGTCTGCGATGCTGCGGTACGTGACATCGACCTTCTTCCCGGTCTTCTTCGTGTACTGCTCGAAGATGCTGTTGAAGGACTATGACGAGTCAGTTCACAGCGTGTTTCTGGTTAGCGCTGCGATGCCCACTGAAGGTTTACGCACCACGCGGTCGCCTTCGATGCGGAATTTCTTCCATTCAAGCTCCTTGGCCGGCTTCTCGGTCAGAACGTACGCAACATATCTCGCGATATCCGGCCTGGCGGTGAACGATATCAGCTGGGTGCCATCTGCTTGCACAGTGGCTTTCCCGCCCACTGGATCAATACCGGTCCACCTGTAGCATTTGATAGTTTGTGTAAGTTCTCATGAGTTGAAGGCACAGCCAGAATAAGCTTACGCAGCGAATGCCATGTCAGGGAACGGCCCGGTGAAGAACAGCGCATACGGAAGATTCAGCTTCTTGAGCTGATCGCGCGCCTTGTCCTTGCCACCGAAATCGGAGTCGGGCCCGTACTCGGAAGGAGCGAACAGCTTGACGCCTGCGTCCTTCGCGGCAATCGCCAAGGTCGACTGCGGAGCCGGGTCGACGACGGACAAAGTCGAAAGGACGACGTCGATCCCGGCCAATGCAGTCGTGAGTGAGTCCGTCTTGTCGTAGTCCACTGTCAACACCTCGGCACCCTTGTTCTTGAATTCCTTGTATTTTTCGTCGTCGCTTGACTGGAAATGCAGATGAGCGTTAGGACGAGCGAAGATAGCAGCTATGCACTGGCGCGTGTGGACATACAGAACGCGTGAGGATGACTACTCGCTTAGCTTTGCCCACCGTCTTGCGCTTCAGAAGCTCCTCCACGATGAAGACGCCAATGTTGCCTGCACCGGCGATAGCGAAAGTTGTGAAAGTAGACATCTTGTGGTGAGAAGTGGCGACGGCGGTTGAGGGTGATGATGAGGGACAGCTAATCCCACACATCCATGCCCTTTATACCTTTCGAACTGTGCTCGCTAAGCAGTAATTAAATGATCGTGGTCCCTGGTTCCCAACGTTCATACTCAGTTTGTCTGGTCGCTGACGCTTAAGTCGGTGACTTTCCCGAGTCTGGGTTAGACGCCCACGGGACTTAGCAGTGCGCACTACAATCTACCAACAATGGGCGATGAGGCCATTACGTGTGATCGAGAGCTGCAGAAGATCATCGTCATGGGACTCCTGTTGTTTGTGAGGCCTGTGAGGGCGCGCGCACCGCGTACTGAGTACATGATCGCCTTGTCTCCCTAGAACAAGCCGTGAGAAGATACAAGAAAATCTTCCTATTTTCCCAGCATTTCTTCGACAGAAAATACCGGAGGAAGGGAGCATTTCTCTCATCATTGACAGTAGAAAATACGACATATTATCCGGCTTCAGCTTTCCAAAAAAAATGCGAACATTTTCTGACTGTCTCCCTCGAGATAAATGAGTCGTTTTACATACAAAACAATTATACTAAATAATAGATAATATATTTCAGCGTCATTTCAATCGAGCAAGGTTTGACTTTTTCATTAGTCGTATGTCCTGGCAAGAACACGCAAGCTTGTACACATCTAGCAGGATACCCGATGTCCTAGAGCGACCTTGGGCGACTTGTTATGCTTGGAGCTCTAGCACGGTCTCTCAAGGACCTGCTTGTCTTGCTGATGCCAGTATCTCAAAACCCGACTGCTCACGGAGGTGAGCCGTCCTTACTCACACTCATACACGTCCATGCACGCCCGCTATGCGCACGTACCCCTCGCGGGGCCGTGTCTGCGCTGATTTCGAGCCTCAGCTTGCGTGTAGTCTACGTCGATGTCAAGATTGTCTTCGGAAGACGTCGTTTCGAACCCATGGCCTTTGGATTTTCTCGTTGCTAAGCGCGTCGATGAGCGTCATTCATTCCCTCAAAGTCATGGCAGCCGTCTCTGGTGTCATCGTCTCTCATCCCCCTTTTCGCGAGGCCTAGAAGGTATCCCACCAGTCGATGGCGCGCCCGGGCACTACAACGGTGCGTGGCCCGTACCCTGTTTCTCTGATTGATCTCACCGACCTTCCTGATCTTCTGCAGAGGTCACCCCAACCACAGCTACGAAGAAATCGCAAAATTTCGCTGACGTTTCGTACTGCATATTTCCACGTGTCACGACAAACCCCCTGCTGCATTGCCTATGCGCTCCACCGCACGCCGTTGCATCCTCCCTTGAGGTACCTCGATGCTGCGAGGCTCGGGTCCCTCGCGACTTTTCTGACAACGACCCGAACCTCCCGTCGCGCTCGGCCAAGCATCAGATCAATCCCTCGTGCTGGCGCGTTGGCGCCTATACCAAGCTTCGGGCCTCCGCCACTTCCCCCAGCCCCCGCCACTCAYGCCGCCACTGCTCGTGCCACAAATTACACTCATCAGCTAGTCACGAGGATACCGATGCAAATGGAAAAGACGTAAGTGTCCTGCCTTCTCGAGAACAGAACATAGACGTATAACTATCAATTTGACACATCGTACCCGGGCGGATAGCAGCCCCAGTGTGCGTGGCGGGCAGGTGACGGTGTAGGCGACGGCGGCGTTGCATGTGGTGCGTATAGGCGGGTGTGCAGGTAGCGGAAACGACAGGCCCATTCTGTGCGCGGGGGCGGCACCAACGCCACACATCGACCATCCAGATCTTAGCTTCGCGACAACAGAAATCCCATTTATATACTAACACATTGACACATTCACAAGCCTTTCAAGATCGTACGCCTCTTCACTGGAGCAAGACCTCAATCACAGTCTTCGGGTTCCACTCCGGGAACTCCCCGTTCGTCACCTCGTCCGTCTTACCCACGACCCCCTTCCTCTGAGCGAATGACAGCAAGAGCGCGCTCAAGATATCTCCTGGGTTTTTCTTGACAGCATCCTCGAGGTCTGCGGTGCTGCGGTACGTAACATCTACCTTCTTTCCGGTCTTCTTCGTATACTGCTCGAATACTCTGTTGAAAGACTATGGCGAGTTAGTTCACAGTGTGTCTCCAGTCGGCGCCGCGATGCCCGGTGAAGGTTTACGCACCACGCGGTCGCCTTCGATACGGAATTTCTTCCATTCAAGCTCCTTGGCCGGCTTCTCGGTCAGGACGTACGCAACATATCTCGCGACATCCGGCCTGGCGGTGAACGATATCAGCTGAGTGCCATCTGCTTGCACAGTGGCTTTCCCGCCCACTGGATCAACGCCGGTCCACCTGTGGTATCAGCAATTGTTGTAAGCTCTCGTGAATTAATGATGTAGTCAAAATGGGCTTACGCAGAGAAGGCCATATCAGGGAACGGCCCGGTGAAGAATAGCGCATACGGGAGATTCAGCTCCTTGAGCTGGGCCCGCGCCGTGCCCTTGCCACCGAAGTCGCTGTCGGACCCGTACTCGGATGGAGCAAACAGTTTGACGCCCACGTCTTTCGCAGCAATTGCCAAGGACGACTGCGGACCCAGATCTATGAAGCTCAAGGTCGAAAGGACGACGTCGATCCCGGTCAATGCAGCAGTGAGTGAGTCCTTCTTGTCGTAGTCCACCGTGACCACCTCGGCGCCCTTGTTCTTCAATTCTTTGAATTTTCCATCATCGCCTGACTGTGAAAATGCAGATGAGCGTCAGAGCGAGTGAGGCAGCAAGTACGCAAGAGCGTACAGAGCGTGTGAGGATGAGCACCCGCCTGGCCTTGCTCGCCGTCTTGCGCTTCAGAAATTCTTCCGCGATGAAGATGCCAATGTTGCCTGCGCCGGCGATTGCGAAAGTGGTGAAAGTGGACATCTTGTGGTGAGAAGTGGCGACGGCACTTGAGAGTGATGATGATGATGATGATGATGATGAAGGACAGCTAATCTCACACATCGAAGCTCTTTATACCTGTCGAACCTGGTTCTGAAGATCTGAACGCTGACGCGGACGGCTTGTGCCGGGCGTGGGTTGGATGCCGACGGACTTGAGCAGTGCATTTGGCCGCGCTACGAGCTACCAACGATTCAACAATGGGTGATGACATCGGATTTATGGTCGAGGATTACAGAGGACCGTCAGTCGTCATGGGACGGCCCATGTCATGGCCATTTGGGAGGGCGCTCCGGTGGATGTCAATGGGCACACAGGTAAGTATGTCAATGTCTCTCGTCAACGTGTGTGAATCTATGCTGAGTCAGGACTATGACGATAGAGGATGATTTTTTGGTATCGAGACATACAGCTCGGTCAGTGTCACCGCCAGCTGGATGACCTTTGATCGTAATTCAACGCTCACTCATGGTGAGCTGGCAGGTCAACGCATTGTTCCAGACATTATAACGAGATTCCTGCTCATTTTCCGCGCGTCGGTCCCCAATACTTCAAAGTCCGAACAGCCGGCAGCCACCGGCAAGGAGACCGCGTGATCAATCTTAGATCCGAGATCTTATCTTTACGCGTTTTAATCTTATCATAATCAAGTTCACGATCTACCCTCGGGGTTCCTCCGTACTGTCACGGTTCAGCTTGCGACAATTTGACATCCAACGTCCAACTCCATCGACTATCGACCACACGCTCTCGCCCCAGTATCTCAACTACAACTCTACCACCTCTATCATCTCAAAACCCAACCGCTCACAGGCCCATACACAACCGCTCGCCCATTCATCCCTCGCGGGGTCGCGTCTGCGCCAATTTTGAGCCTCGGCTTGTGTACAGTCTACCTGCGATGCCAAGACTGCCTTCGTAAGGTGTTGCTTTCAACCTACGCGTCTTTTCTCAAGGCATGGCAGTCGTCTCGTCCCTGGTTCCCCCTTGCCTTTTCGCAAAGCACAGAAGGTATCGCACCAGTCAACAGTGCACCCGGGCGCTTCGATGGTGCATAGGTCATGCCCTCTCTTTCTAATCGAACTTCCTGACCATCTGCGGAGGTCGAGCTGCAATTCCTACCACAGCTACGAAGGGATCGTAAAGATTTGGGGGCGTTTCGTTCCGCATCTTTTCGCCTGCTCCCGACAAGCCCCTTGCTACGCCTATGCGCGCCATCAGATTCAATTGCGTTCTCTCCTGTCACTGATATGTCAACCGTCAGAGCCCGTCATGCTGCGCAAGATCAGTCAGATGGAGCGGTAGTTCAATATTGACCCTGCGAGGCCCAAATACATCGCGACTTCGCTGGTGACGACCCCTATCCTCCTGTTGCGCTCGGCTAATGGCCCAAGCACCAGATCGTTCCCCCATGCTGGCGCGTTGGCGCCTGTACCAAGCTTCGGACCTTCGACTTCAGCTCTGCCGCCGCTAGCGTCACGGTCGCCACCCGCCTGTGTCACTGCCCCCTCCTTCCGCCACTCATGCCGCCACCGCTCATGCTAAAAATGACATTCACCAGCTAGTCACGAGGATACCGATGCAAATGGAAAAGACGCAAGCGTCCTGCCTTTTCGTGAACCGAGCTTAGACGTATAGCTACAGTTACAACCGTTAAGATCAGCTTGTCACATCGTACCCGGGCGGATAGCAGCCCCAGCGTGCGCGGCGGGCAGGTGGTGGTGTAGGCGACGACGGTGCTGCATGTGGCGCGCACAGGCGGGCGTGCGGATCGCGGCCGTTATTTGCACGGGGCCGCACGTGCGGACAGCGGTGATTTGCCACCTCAAACCCAACGTCCTCGACGGACAAGACGAACGCCACATCCCGACCACTCAAATCTTAACTTGACAACAACGGAAATCTCATCCGCATACTAACGTAATGTTACAATTCACATGCCTCCCGGTCCCGCATGTCCCTTCACTGGAGCAGGACTTCAAGCACAGTCTTCGGGTTCCAGCCAGGGAACTCTCCATTCGTCACCTCGTCCGGCTTACCCACGACACTTTGCCCTTGAGCAAACGACAGCAAGAGTATGCTCATAATATCGCCTGGGTTCTTCTTGATGGCCTCCTCGAGGTCGGCGATGCTGCGGTACGTGACATCGACCTTCTTCCCAGTCTTCTTCGTGTACTCCTCGAAGACGCTGTTGAAAGACTGCGGCGAGTTAGTTCACAGTGTTTCCAGTCGGCGCCGCGATGTCCAGTGAAGATATACGCACCACGCGGTCGCCTTCAATGCGGAATTTCTTCCATTCAAGCTCCTTGGCCGGCTTCTCGGTCAGGACGTACGCAACATATCGCGCGACATCGGGCCTCGCAGTGAACGACACCAGCTGGGAACCATCTGCTCCCACCGTGGCTTTCCCGCCAACAGGATCAATGCCGGTCCACCTGCGGTATTGGTGGTTTGTGTAAGCTCTCACGGGCTAATGGCAGTGAGAGTAGGCTTACGAAGAAAAGGCCATGTCAGGGAACGGCCCAGTGAAGAACAGCGCATACGGAAGATTCAGCTTCTTGAGCTGGTCGCGCGCTTTGTCCTTGCCACCGAAGCCGGTCTCGGACCCATACTCGGACGGAGCGAATAACTTGACGCCTGCGTCCTTTGCGGCAACCGCCAAGGCCGACTGCGGACCCAGATCGGCGGCGGTCAACGTCGAGATGACGACGTCGATCCCGGCCAATGCAGTCGTGAGTGAGCCCTTCTTATCGTAGTCCACTGTCAACACCTCGGCACCCTTGCTCTTGAATTCCTTGTATTTTTCATCACCGCCTGACTGTGGAAATGCAGATGAACGTTAGGACGAGCGAAGGCAGCGAAGATGCACTGGTGCGTGAGGACATACAGAACGCGTCAGGATGACCACTCGCTTGGCTTTGCCCGACGTCTTGCGCTTCAGAAGCTCCTCCACGATGAAGGCGCCAATGTTGCCTGCGCCGGCGACAGCGAAAGTTGTGAAAGTAGACATCTTGATCCTTGTGGTAAGAAGTGACGGCTGTGGATGAGATTGGTGGTGATGAGGGGCTGCTCCTCCCAGACATCGAAGCTCTTTATACCTGTCGAACTGTGCTCGCTAAGCAGCAATTATATGATCGTGGTTCCGAACGTTTGTGCTCAGTTTGTCTGGTCGCTGACGCCAGTTGGTGACTTACCCGGGCATAGCTTGGACGCCGACGGGTCTTAGCAGCGCACTACAAGCTACCAACAACGGGCGATGACGCCATATGTGTGGTCGAGAACTGCCAGATATCACCGTCATGGAACGCCTGTTGTCTGTGAGGGCGGCTACTTGCTTCCTTCCGGTGGATGTCAATGGGAATGCAGGTATGTCAATGATTTGCGTCAATGTGTATAAATCATATGCTGAGTCAGGACTAGAATGCAGCTGAGATCTCGTTACCGATACATACTAAGGTGGATACTGTCACCGCTAGCTGGATTACCTTCGAATGCGATCATGGTGTGCTCGTGGACATGTCGACGTATTGCTTCAGGTATGTCCCAGCTTGAGGATGTCAACGGGTGCTTACATTGCGTCTCTTACGCTTAGAAAGGTTATTCTACACCCTTTCACGGAGACAGAACGTCTATCGCAGTCTTTGGGTTCCAACCGGGAAACTCGGCGTTCGCGACCTCTTCTTTCTTGCCGACAGCACCATTGCCTCGAGCGAACATCAGCAGCAGGACGCTCTTCATATCTCCCGGATTTTCCCTGATGGCCTCCTCGAGCTCAGCAGTGCTGCGGTAGGTGGCGTCGACCTTCTTCCCTGGCTTTGCTGTATATCGTTCGATAATCTCGTTGAAAGACTAAGCAGTTGAATCGGCATACGAGCGATAGTCTGGATGTAAGGCACGTACCGCACGCTCTCCTTCTATCTGGAACTTCTTCCATACTAACTTCTCAGACGGCAGTTCCGTCAGAATCCATGCGACATATCTCGCGACATCCGACCTAGTTGTGAAGGATACCAGCGCGCTCCCATCTCCTCCCAACGTAGCTTTCCCGCCGACAGGATCTATCCCAAGCCGCCTGCAACCAGGACGTATTTTCAAGTTCAACATGGCGCAATGGTCAACTCGAAGGGACACTCACGCTGAAAAGATCCTATCGGTGAATGCACCATTGAATATCAATGCATACGGTAAGTCGAGCGCTTCCAATTGCTCTCGCGTCTTGCACTTGGGACTCAAGGGGCCGCTCGACAGGCTCTCGGTGGGCGATCCGAATTCGTACGGAACGAAGAGCTTTACCGTCATCTCTTTTGCAGCGATCGCCAACGACTACTGTGCGTCTGAGACCCCGAGAGCGATTGTCGATACGACGACTTCAATCCCGGTGACGCGGCGGTGAGTGAATCCTTCGACGAGTAATCCACTGTCAACACTTCAGCACCTTTGCGCTTGTAGGGCTCGTATTTATCCTCGTCGCCCAACTGCGCAAGACAAGAATAATGAGGACACGAGAGATACGCCAAGGCGCGAAGGCGGCGCGTGGGAGACGCACCGAGCGCGTAAGGATGACCACCCGCTTGGCCTTTCCCGCCCCCTTCTGCTTCAGCAGCTCCTCCGCAATGAACGTCCCAACGTTGCCCAGGCCGGCGATGGCGAACGTCGTGAAATGAGACATGAGTTGAGTGAGAGTTATAAGTGGTGCGACAAAACGTGTACCAAGGCTGATCCCACATTTTTCCAGCGATGTTCCTTATATCTGAGTCTTTCACGCTCAAACCGCCAGCCTTAAAGCTTAATCGCCCATCGACGGACCGTATGTGGATCTTGATATTCTTCCCCTTTCCACTGGCGAAGGTGAGACCGACCTATGCGCTTATGGGGCCAGTATGTCTAATACGGTCTTCGGGTGCCAACCCGGGTACTCTCCATTCGTCACGTCTTCCTTCTTCCCTGCGACACCATCGCCGTGAGCAAATATCAGCAACAAACGGCTCTTGACGTCGCCCGGGTTTTTCTTGACGGTCTCTTCGAGCTCGGCAATGCTGTGGTACGAGACGTCGATTTTGTTCCCTGTCTTCGCCGAATATTGCTCATAAACCTCATTGAAGGACTGCGCGACTGACCGAATTAGCATATGAGTTGTGGTCCGGTTGAATGGTCCGTACCGTGCGATCTCCTTCGATTTGGAATTTCCTCCATTCTAACTTCTTGGTGGATATTTCCGTCAGAACGTACGCGACGTATCTTGCGATGTCGAGCCTAGAAGTGAATGATACCGGTGCGCTGCCATCTCCTCCCACTGTGACTTCTCCGCCCACGGGGTCTAACCCAAGTTTTCTGCGTTACGAACGGATCAACATTCCACATCCATCAATGTCCAAGGATACAAGGATCCTCACGCTGAGAAGATGGTATCGCTAAATGCGCCATTGTAAACCAACGCATACGGCAAGTCCAGCTTCTTCAATTTCTCCAGCGCCTTGCGCTTGGGACTTGCTGGTCCATTCATTATGTCGTCGGTAGGAGTGCCGAACTCCGATGGCACGAAGAGCTTCGCTCCTGCTTCCTTCGCGGCATCGATTAGTGAGAACTGTGAGTCCAGCGCGCCCAGGTTGATCGTCGAAATTACGACTGCGACGCCAGCAAGTGCGGATATGAGGGATGCTTTTGATGAATAGTCGATCGTAATGACTTCAGCGCCCTTTCGCTTGAATTCCTTGTTTTTCTCATCATCCGTCGACTGTGAGATTCAATCTATATCGCTCGTTTTGATTTTCGGAAGAACTGGTATCGATGTACGTACAGACCGTGTGAGGATGACGACTCGATTGATTTGTCCTGCTGCCTTGCGCGCTAGAAATTCGTTCGCTATGAACGTCCCAATATTACCAACTCCTGCAAGCGCGAATGTTGCGAATGTAGACATCGATGGTACATGAAAGAGTGACAGCATCCGTGATTCGTGTTTAGAAAACATCAGCTTGCTGACATTCTCCCCACGGTAACGTGAGGCATATAAACATCGATGCCTAGTAGGTGTTGAAGCAAAGCGAATTTCAGCCTCATGCGACCCCCGTAAAGGGATGGCGCAGATCTACCATGCAACCCTTCGAAACGATCTGTGCACCCGGATTCGAATTCAATATTACTCACCTACCGTTACGAGAGCCGTGGAAAGGGTGGTGAATGCATCCCGTCTTCGTCACCAAAGCATAAACCAGAAACTCATCCAGCACTCAGATGAACAGCATCGCTTTCATTCATAAAAATTTCCAGGATAGCACATGCTTCGAACCTCAAGTCACGATGACATCGATCACCTTCTTCGGGTTCCACTCAGGGAAATCACCATTCGCCAAGTCCTCCTTCTTTCCAACAGTAGATCCCCGGGCAACCACGAGCTGTATCGCGCTGGTCCTGTCCGCTGGGTTGGCATTGACTACGGCTTGCAGCTCGGAGATGGGACGACGTGTGATAGATAGCGGTTTCCCTGTCTTCACGCTGTACTGCTCGAAAACTTCGTTGTATGACTATGAGCATGCCACTATCGTCAGTGCTATGGAGATTTCGACTGTCAGACCTTGGCTTACGATGCGATCACCCTCGACACAGAACACCCGCCACGCGAGCTTCTCGAAGGGCAGCGTGGTCAGAATATAAGCAACGAAGCGCGCGGCGTCGCGTATGGTTGTGAACGATAAGGTGGGCGTTCCATCGCCCCCGATGGTTGCCTTTCCATTCGGCAAATCTATGCCAGCAATCCTATGAGGTAAACCTCAGCCCAGCGGACAATGGATCAAAGACTAGAGTACTCACGGACTGAAGGCAAATTTCATGAGCAAGCCTGTATGAATTAATGCATACGGTAGGTCGAGTTCCTTCAGCAGCGTATGTACTTTTGCCTTCCCTGCGAAGGGGCCGCTCTGATGGCCACCAGTGACGCCACCGTACTCAGAAGGCAGGAACAAGCGTACGCCTGCTTCCTTCGCAGCACGGGCGAGGGTAGCCTGCGAACCATCCTGAACGGCAATGTGTCCGACGGTAGAGACGACAACGTCAACGCCGGTGAGCGCAGCTAGGAGAGATGCCTCGTCCGCGTAGTCCACGGTGGCAACTTGCACACCCCGGGTTGTGAATGCTTCTGCAGCCTTGCTCGACAACTGTCCTTAAACGTGAGCCTACGAGAGGTACGATTCTGGCCAGGGATTGACATACGGAGCGGGTGAGAAGAACAATTTTGTCCAGTCTCCCCTCGCTTTGCTTCTCGAGGAGTTCTTCGATGATATCCGTGCCGACGTTACCGACACCGGCGACAGCGACAGTCTTGAAGTCAGACATGATGCGAAAGAATGTAGTGCGAAGTTGGGGATGGAGGGTTGAGAACCGTTTATTTTCTTGAAGCTCGAGCTGCTGTAGACTTTATACCTTTCCGCGCGCCAACGCATTGATCTCATCGCGTACCAATAGTGAGGCATGCACGTACCAGCCCGGCCACGCAATCCTTGAGCAGAGCGATTCAATGTCGGATTGTATTCTCAGCAGCTACGAGTCATCAAGAGCATGATGGGGGCACCTGAATAGTCATTCGGGGACAGTCAGAACAACAAATTAGCTGCGGAATCATGATACCTTGAGCGCTGCTGTCCACTCACATATTGAAATGCGCAGTCCTGCTTGATTGTATCAGGAATGTCGTTCAAAGTTGACTCAGAACGCAAGCGCTTGAGCCCGCAACGTCTGCTCCTTCGAAGCCCGATGTCAAATTCAGACGCAAGCGGATAGTCTGGAAGTGACAAACCTAACGGGATATTATTTGGACATAATCTGGTCGCTTAAGAGCGTGACTTCATTCATGTCCCTCGGAATGGACCTGCAGGGGTTTGAACATGGGTGTGTTCAAGCAACAGCTGTGGCCGCTTCGACGATGGCACGGCACGGCGACGGAATTTGCCGATGCGGCGCCTGAATAATATGCACATGCCGTCGCCGGCCAGTTCAGTCGTCTTTCACCGACACCATCACTACAGCGCTCTGTACACTTCGAGTAAGCCTAGGCTATCCCGCAAGCACATGGACTGTATACTCCCAATTATGCAGCGCAGCAATCTGTCTCACGAATATAACGATATTGATTGAACATTGTCAACCGTGTCTCTGAACGAGCATTCTCTTGTCGTAAGTCAGTCATATGATACCATAGGACGGATGTCATCGCACCTAGCAGGTAAATTGCATCGCAGCTCAGGTACGATGTGTTTCATCTGTAAAATTATGGTACGTCGGCCATGATTTCGCTCGACTTTCTGACTGAATGTAGTTGAATTTCGACAGCTGAAGACACGACATGCGTCGCTCTTGCGATCGGGAATGGGGCCAGTCCATTCCAACGAGAAAGAAAGGAGGTGTAGATCTGCCTCTTACTTTAGTGAGTGCCAAATTCTGACAATGTGCCATTGATAGAGCTGCTTAGGTCCAGTTTTCAGCTGGCACTCTTTCCTTTGCTGTTCGTCTCATCCCGACTTCCAGAAGACATCGGTCCTCTCAACCTGACAGCCGACGAGCTTTTTATGGGCAGTTTGAGGGCTTACAGTCTCAGATGAACGGCACTATACTTCTAGGGATACTTGAAAGCCACCATGTCAATCGCCATCTCCTTACTCGACTTCCCATCACGGAGTCCCACTATGGCCACCCGGACTTGGTACATCGGATGCCACATTTTCCTCAGCTGAAGTCAAGGACTCCGGCTACCGTCGCAAGCGCAGCACGCCATGACGCGTTCCTCGCTCGACCACGTGGGATTCGCTGCCGTCATGTCCAGTCGGGAGTATTCTAACAAGTCGAATAGCAAGCAAATTGGCCGTGCTACACCGAAGCAACCTTCCATGGGAACCACGGACTCCATGAGATGCGGAGGATATATATCACTCTTTCGCAACTCAGGGATCACCGAAGACGATACTAATACTCCAGGGACCGTGCCTCTTTTGAGCTTCCTCTCCGACTTCCAGACTTTTCCGAAGCGAACAGTACACCCTCTCAGCCGACAACCGCAGCTAGTTCCTCCGCACACTGCTTAGCACCGTAACAAACAAACTCAGAACCGAAGAGCGACATGCCTGCGGGACTCGTGTATCCTAATGGAGGGTCAAAAGCCGAGAAGCATTCAGATATCGACGAATCAGTACGTCTGCTTCCCACTGGGGATAGATATCGAGTCGGGGAAACTGTCTKCCTTGCWKGCTAGCCCCAGTTACCCCGCATGACGGTGATAGGCTGCGAGGCTGGCGTTTGCAGATCAGATGTCGGGGATAGAGCGCGGATTCGGAGTCCTCGAGGGCGGTGGATCGTGGCGCGCTCGCTGGGAGTTTTGACGAGCGAGTCACTCAGAACTGAAGCACCGTTCCTCGTCTCGTTCGATCTTCAAATCCTTGGAAATGGGCAAGCTGACTATGCAGAACACGAAGGCTACCCATCAAGCAAGCTAACATCAAGGGTCCTCGAGACTGTTCCCATAGAGGTCCCCATCGTAACGCGTACGTCGTTGAGATAAATGGGCGCTCCAGATGACGTGTTGCCGATGAAGAAATGGTTGTGTCCACCGCCGATAAAAGACTGTCAGTGTCATACCATGGCACATAAGTACCTTACCTTGCGACGTACATCAGACCCATTCCATCGGAGTCATGATAGTTTCTACATTTATTCTCGTCGGGCGCAGCTCTTCGCTGCTGGTCAGAATTTGGACTGAGGACCGGTTCCACTTTGGTTCCGCAATATGCTGTACCTTCTGAACCCAATGATGCACATCGACAGACCGATGGAAGAGAACCACAGGCAAGTACTGGAGGTGGGCCTATGCCGAGCTGCGGCACACATGTTTCCCACGGTCGAACCTTCACACCTTCCTAAAGGAGATTTGTCACGCGACGCCGGGGGAGCCGTTGAGGCGCATGGACAGTTTCGGGTCTGCATGCTTCTCCCTTATCAACACCGTGCTCAGTCTAGATGTGTCTGATTCTCTGGCACTGACGGCTGGCGTGCATCTGCTTATCATTCTGACATATACCATGGAACTCGGCGGCACAATGGATCCGTTTTTGCGACATCGACGATGCAAGACGCGATGGAAGTCGGATGGACGCGACAGACACGCTGGCCTGTGCTAGTGCGTCCGCTATAACTGGTGGCAGAGCTCTCGGAGCTCGATATGTGCTGTATGATGCTCTCAGGATGGCTATGACATCGGTAACACCTTGCGAAGGGCTGCGGAGCCGGAAGTACAGTATTTCTGGTCTGAGGGGTCGTGGAATTGCTCGGAGTCTCTGACATGGAAATCAGACGTACCTGGCTCGAATGCTTCCACGCACCGCATCCGATTCGTTCGTCTTCTGTCCTTAGTCTATGCTCGCAATTGCTTATCCGTCCCACTCCGATGACGCAGATCTTTGCCATTCTTGCCTGGCCGCCGTGCCGTGGTGCCCTGGCAAGTGACACCGCGTTGCGACATATGACGACGAGGGACTGCATCCATGGGACACTATAGCCCCGTTC
>SEOQ01000429.1:0-23142 GCA_004679275.1 Dentipellis fragilis
GTCTCAAGCGTCATTACCGTTATTACGATGCGTTCACGACAGACGGCAATATCAGCGCGCAACGCAGCGCTGCGTTGTGCGCTGATATTGCATCTTTTATTTGTTCCGACGAGTTTCGGATTTCGTCACTTGCGTTTCGACCACTCGCGAGACACAACAATATTCAGCGCACATCTCCACGCTGCATTGCGTGCTCATATTGTCCTTTCATGAGCTCCCCTCGTGCATGCAGTTAATTTGTTATTATTGACGTGTCTCTTGCATTGCCAGATATTAATTAAATATCAGCGCATACTTCAACGTGGAGTTACGCGCTGATATTTCATTTGTTATTACTTGCATATATTTGTTTGTATGCATCTATTATTACTTGTACTTACTTATATTAATCATTTCTTTTCATACATCTTTGATTAATAACAATACATTATTACTTGCTTGTATTTGTTGTCATTACATGCATCGATTATATAACCTTCTTTTTCCCGCACTTTCTCAGCGCATACTTCCAACTCGACATACGCGCTACATTTATATATTGCTCGTGCATGTCACGTACTCATGTTATAATTCTTATTTACACCCCCATATATAGAACTCAGCGCGTATATCATAATTAAATAGAGACCAGCACAACCCCCAACTACCAGCATAACCCCTTACTCAAAAGTACTATAGATTCTTATTTACACCCCTATATATACAACTCAGCACATATATCGTAATTAAATAGAGACCAGCACAACTCCCAACTACCAGCATAACCCCTTACTCAAAAGTACTATAGATGTTCCTGTTAGATAGCACAAATATATTGATTTCTGATATTTCGACCGTGTTCTGGGCTGTCGGGGTGCCTGGAGGCAGCTGTTTGTTACAAGATGTCGAGAGTTCATGAAAGCTGGTAGTATCTTACATTCTGCATACATCACGATTATATGCTGCATGCGTAAAAATTCTACCGCAGTAAGCACTTACAGTGTTTATAACGATTATAGGCTTTATAAGCTAATATAAGCTACTTATCGGAGCTTGCAAAACTCGGACGGATTCCCTAATGCTGAGGTCGCCCAGGCATGTCAGACATTGAAATTGTC
Organism: Dentipellis fragilis; assembly: GCA_004679275.1. Lineage (NCBI taxonomy): Eukaryota > Fungi > Basidiomycota > Agaricomycetes > Russulales > Hericiaceae > Dentipellis > Dentipellis fragilis. The sequence goes on from SEOQ01000429.1 coordinate 1,098, forward strand.
ACGCTTTGGCTGGAACAAACAACAATCTTGACGCGTCGACTGCAGTTTCTTATGCAACGCACTGTACATCTTCGATGAAGAAGATCGCAAGAGGCAACTGCGAGGTCCGATGAGCGACGGGGAAGCATAGATGCACATCCATGGGATTACTTACTCGCATTCTGCCCTTACTAGATACAACAAGGGGTAGCATACTTCGTTTCGAATTTTCAAGATGCATGCGCAACAAAGAACTTTGTTCACAACTCAGTCGTAGCTAGGTACTGTACAAAATCCGAGCGANCGATATATTATCCGCGCTGCACGATATCCCAGCCATGGTACTTGCGCCACAACACATCCTCAACGAACCCACTAAACGTACTCATGTCCGTGCCCGCCACGCCCCACGCATGCGCCACGATCACCGCGTCCATGAACGGTAACAAGAACGGCTTGAGCGGCATGCCGTCGTAGCTACTCACCAGGTGCGCCAGCTCCGCAACGCCCGGCCACCGTACTGCATCGGCCGGCACGGGGATTTTGGACGACAAGATGTCCGACAGGAAGAATGTGCAGGGAAAAGTGAGGTGAAAAAGCGCAAGGAGTGGATCCGTGTGCGGCTCTGGGGCATCTGTCGAGACGAAGAGCGGGATGTTGAAAAGCAGCAGATCGGGAGCGGTATGCAGAGGCCTCGGACAGGCGAGCTTGGGACGAAAGAGCTGTAACGAAGGAATCTCGTATGACCATTTCGCCGCGCGGTCGGGGCTAAGGATGGGGGGTTCCGTTTCAGCTGAAGGTACAATCTGCTGCTCGAGGACAAATGCTTCCTCGAGAGTCAAGCCTAGCCGGTGCGTGAGCAGCTTGTACCACACTAAACGGGCGTTGTGCTCGCCCAGGAGCTTGAAGTGGCCGTCGCCGACGCGGATGTGCGCGCCAAGGTACACCTCGCCAAGTGCCGATGCGGCGACCCTGGCGATGTCCTGCAGCAGGGGATTCGAGAATGCCATCTGTTCACGGACACGCTTGCGGAGCGCCTTGTGCGGTCGGTGTCGCAAGTGCAGGCGCGAGGAGCCGAAGAGCGAGCCCAGCTGGATGAGCGGCGCGCTCGAGGCGGCGAGCTCGGAGATTGTGACCATGGTCGCGTATTTGCGGAGGCCGGGCTTGGGCGGAGGGATCGGATAGTCCACAAAGCGGAAGTTGTACGGGTCCGTATCTTTGAGCACGTAGATGTCGCCTTCGGACGAGCCGTTCAACCAGGGGTAGGTCAGATCCTTCTGGTAGAGCAGCCGCTGCTCGGCCTCGATAGACGTCAGATTCACGAGCCACCGCCAGGATACATGAGTGAAGTTGAGATGAGTCGAGCACTCGTCTGGGAGCACTAGTTGTGTAGAGAACTGGGAGCAGTGCAAGAGGCCTTCCTTCCCGGACANNGCCAANGACGGATACAACATGTCGAACGCCATGTANTGGATCGGCATGTTCCCGAGACGGACTGGAGGCACGAGAAGCGTGCGGTTCANGAGNCGGGNNAGGATGAGCGCGTTCTCGAAGGCGATCCTTTGNTTGTGGAAGCCGCTGTGAGGNAGATACGACAGATACCGCTCATTGNAGCGAAACTCGAGGNTTTCATGGTTGGACAGGGCGACGTCGACGACTAGCCCGCCNTGCTCGGGCATAAGGGAGCCATCCATAGCAGCATTGCGCGGGCGGGTTTCAGGAGACGTTATCAAGAGGTAAGTGGCGATGCCGATGCNGGAGACNGACGCGAAAAACAAGAGTAGGGCGAGCGCACCAAGACGTCCAGCGTACGAGGAGACTCCGACAGAGACAGTAAGTGACCAAGGAGTTGATCCGTAGCTCTTGATACAGGGCCGCGACATAGGAGAGAGGTACAATGCAGAACGCCAGCGGCGGCGGGGATGATGAAGGGCGCGAGGCTGAAGAGTCGCCGAGTGTGGAGTCGAACTGGAGTCGACTTGTTGACGGAACCAGCGCATCCGTTATTTAACCGCTTATAAGAGCAAGTTATAATTCTGAAGGACGTTAACTCATTCGGTAACCAATCTGTTCAAAACTAATTTTCAATTCAAGATACTAGCTAACCGGAGGACTGAGGGTACATCTGTAAAGTAGCCTAATTGCAAATACGGTGGGCGGCCTTTTCGCTCGGAAGACGGCCTCCCATTGGACGAGAAAGTGCTGAACTACCTGAAAAGGCAGGTAATGTGCGATCGAAAAGGGCTCAGTATGAGCTGCTCATACCTGCTCATACCTGCTCATAGCAAAACGGATTTCCTGATGTATGATTGAGCAACGCTAGATCAAGACGTGTACGAGACGTCGAAGAAGAGTAATATGGTGGGAAAGCTACAGCCCACGGATAAGATGCAGAGGCTCACGGAGAGCGGGCTCACGGAGAGCTCGGGACCGCAGGGAGCGATGTGCTGAGGAACAGCGGGCTCAAAGAATGCAGAAATGCAGTGCGGGGCTGGTAACCGAGCGTCAAACTCAGTCTGTGCGCCAAATGACAGATCAGTATTGCCGTCGCGGGCGATACAGAATTACAGATACTAACCTGAGGAACACTACATTCGTGAGGAAAGTCCTGACGGGCCAAGTCGTCTTATGTACCCCTGCAGGCGGAAGCACGCGAATGGAACCAAAGAAGAAATGGCAGCGCGGATGAACTTTACAGTCAGGTGGAGGAGCCGGTCCCGAATCACAGAGAGGGAGATGGCTCGCACTGTCCGCGGGTTGCGCTCCTCGGAGAGCGATGGCAGTGAGCGTGGGGTACGAGCAGAATAAAAACGCTGAGAATGAGTTCAAAACTCAGAGGGTAGTTGGGCGTGCCGTTGATTCGTGAGCTGCGTAGGTGAGCTATACCCACTCCTGCGGGTGCGGGTACGAGAGCACTGTTTTGGCCGGCGACGTCTGAACCAGAGATGCAGATGCAATGATGCAGTTGCGTCAGGAACACTTGTTGTTGGCGGCATAGTTCTTTCATACCCACCCTTTCTTCACGTATTCTCATACATGCAACATGCTGGCTGTTGTCAAAACTTCGTCGATGGTCCGTCGGGTTATAACGTTGCTTACTGGTTTGCGAAGAGACAGGACGCCGAAAGTCAACTTTGGTTGTACATCGATCAATCAAGTCAACGTGGTGAAGGCCAAGTGAAGGCTGTCGCAAATGTGTGAGACTGCCGAAGAGAATGATTTCGGCTGAAGGCGGCAACGGCGTTTGGTGAGAAACGACGGGCGCTTACCTACAACGCCTCTTTCACCGATACCTCCACCCCGTCCCGCCGCCTCTAATGGATCGCTTCGTCTTTCGTTACATTTACTATCTTTTACTAGCAGCGGCGTCTCTTTTGCCTCATGCCTATGCGTGTATGTCTCTTTAAGGCGGTTCTTGCTTATCAGCTCACGGGGTTCTGTAGACTTCAAGGTCACAGCACCGGTACAAGGTACACAATGGGTCAACGGCCAAACATACCCGATGTCGTGGATCAAGGGCGTTATGGACGGTGTCGATACATTCGATATCGAGCTGTCCCGGTTGAGCAAGGGCGGACTGATGTTTGTGGCGAAGGACGGTGCGCATTGTTATCCATTGCCCCCGTATCGCTCGTACCCATTTCTCCACGTAGTCCCATCAGTGACCGGCACGATTAACCTCGCGATTCAAGACGTCCCGCCTGCCGACGACTACTTCCTCCTCTTCCTCAACTCCACGCACGGCGTCATGTACGGGAACTCTCCCCAGTTCTCCATCCTCGACTCCAGCTCGACGGCCAACTCGTCCAACCCCTCACCTGAGAGCGCCAAGCCCACCGTTACACTCAGTGGCGGCCCCAACCCCACCGCCGTCTTTGCAACGACTTTCCCACCCTCCGTCAACGGCGTCGTCGGCGGCTGGGACGCCATGCGTGGCTGGACCTCGCTCGTATTGGGTCTGCTCAGCATCGTTACCCTGGGCGTAGCTAGCGGAGCCCTCACTGTGCTTTAGTCAGTGCTGTTCATCGTACAGTGCATGGATGGGATGGGCTCTCGCGTTCCGCGTTTACACTCCACGACAGCCATCGTTAGATTGGGCCTCTTGGTTTCACGGACTGTGTTGTATACAGGCGCATAGGGCATATGGACACTTACATGGGACCTTATTTTACGAATTGCAAATGTCTCCGTTGTCGTGCGTAGCGCCGGACGGCGTGGTAATGCTAATGGCTCGTAATGGCCATTTCTATCTCTACGTTTGACTTGTCTGCGTGCACTGATGGTCTAGACGCTCGTAGGGTCCTGTATTTCCTTTCTCGACAACGACGATACCTCTATGACAGGCGCATCTCTCACAATCTGACAGCGAGTACTGCTGTATCTCTTTGGATAATATCCGCACAGAAGGCAGATTTGGTGAAGATACTCTCGGTGGTACTATGCACAGCAGTAAGTATATGGGTGCGTGTGTCTGGTCAACTTCCAGGATTATACCCAAACATCAAACCCCAATGCCTTCGCAGCCACGTCGGACGCAAAGGGATAATCTACGTAACCCAACGTTAGATCTGCAGGACGGGAATAGAATGTATCGCGGTTATATGGTGTCAAGGGGATCCCTTCACGGAAGCGTCGCGGAAGGTCGGGCTGGCCATGCATATCTCGTCGTTAGCCACCAGAATGGTTTACCACTTGCTGAGGCGAAACGGGCGTACGTTAGAGATGAACATCCTCCCAATGGCAATCAGGCCGCCCTTCTCCTCCGCCGTCTTGATCGCGTCCTCGCGCGTGAAGCCCCCGGCGGCAATGAAGGGCCTGGGTGCCCAGATCTCGCGGAGGAAGTCGCTCGACTCGTGGTCCACCTTCTGGAGCTCGATTCCGTTGATGCGGGGCTCGATGACGTGGATGAAGGCCAGGCCCGGCGTCGTGTCGCGAATACGGGTGACGAGCTCCCGGAACGTCGGGACTGGGTCGGGCATACGCATCCCTGGTCGGTGGTAACCCTGGCCAGTATCGGTCTACGCCATGGGTCGTAGAAAGCACGCGTACCTTGGATATGTGTACACTTCTATACATCACACTCCTACACAAAGAGTCGAACAAGAAGGGGTTCCACGGACTCAACCTGATCCCCGTTTTTTTGGCACCGATCGCCCCAGCTATGGCGCTGATCACCTCGAGCGCGAATCGTATACGGTTCTCCACCGAACCTCCGTACTCGTCCGTACGGTCGTTCGTATTGGTCTGCAAGAACTGGTCAACGAGGTATCCGTTTGCCCCATGGATCTCGACACCGTCGAGGCCGGCCTTGTGGACCGCATTCGAGGCCGCCGTGGCGTACAGGCCCACGTAATGCTTGATTTCCTCGCGGGTGAGGGGCCGGGGAGCACCTCGGTCGTCGAGCGGGATACCTCCAGCACCAACGTACTCGAAGCCGTCTTTCGCGAGTACGAAAGGCGTCGCAGCGCGGCCAAGCGCCCACAGCTGCATATAGATGAAGGAGCCTTTCTCATGGACAGCATCGGCTATCTAGAGCAACAAATAGTCGGTGAGGTCCCCATATACGACACCGCAGAATCTGATAACTACGCACCTTCTTCCAGCGGGCGATCTGCTCGTCTGTGTAAATGCCGGGGACATAGTCGTAGCCGCCAGCTTCAGCGCCTATGAACGTCGCCTCAGAGATGATCGCCGTTCCTGGTATACTGGCGCGCTGCGCGTAGTACTCGACGCCCAGATCGGTGTGTTCATGCGCCTCGTTAGCCCGGATTCGTGTCATTGGAGCCATGACGATGCGATGCTGGAGGGTGACGTCTCCGAATTGGAGGGGTTGAAAGAGCTTTGGTGTGGTGGAAGACATTGATTTCTGCGCCGAAGAGAGGGTGTTAAAATTCAGGAAGCTGCTCCTTGCATTTATCAGTCTAGCACATTTGCTGACAAACGAAAGTTCACCCGGGCCCAGGGACATGCAGTTTGAAGAAAAAATGACGGTGCATCGGTGGTAGAAAATTGCGGCGGCGAAGAGTGCGTTATGTGCGGCGTATGCGTGCCTTAGTAACAAGGTTGTCGGGAGAGCGCCGATACATGTTTTCGGCGATAGGGTCTATGGCGAATTATTCCGAGTCGTTACGCGTAGGTTTCCTCATAAACGTCGATACTGTAGTGAAGGTTAGAGCCATTGTTTGTTGACGAATCGGGTTCTCACTTTCGAACACCATCTACAACGGCCATTGCACGTGAGGATTCCCGATACTTACCGGCAAATTCAGGCTGTATCGGACACTATAGATCTTCAGGAACAACCCACACATAGAGTATAGCATCGAAAGTGAGTACAACTGAAGAATGCGTTCATCTAGCCAACTTCTAGGAAGAAAAGAGGATGACACGAAATCTATGCCTTAGCCACCACATCGGATGCAAAGGGATAATCGGTGTACCCCACTGCAACGGTCGACAGATCCGCAGGGCGATAGAACGTCTCGCGATTGTATGGCGTCAGCGCGATGTCCTCACGGAAGCGCCGCGGAAGGTCAGGCTGGTCACAATCGTACTGTCAGCCATCCAGGTACCATACATGCACCACTGGGAGACACGAGATACTCACGTTGGAAATGAAAAGTCGCCCCATAGCGATCAGGCTGTCCTTCTCCTCCGCCGTCTTGATGGCCTCCTCGCGCGTGAAGCCCCCGGCGACGATGAACGGCCTGGGCGCCCAAATTTCGCGGAGGAAGTCACTCGACTCTTTGTTCACGCTCTGGAACTCGTGTCCGGCGACCCGCGGCTCGACGATGTGGATGAAGGCCAGGTCGGGCGTGGAATCGCGGATCCGAGTAACGAGCTCTGGGAACGTTGGAACTGGGTCGGGCATGCGCATGCCTGGCCGTTGGCAGGTGCGTCAGTTCCTGTCTGTCTCGTTGTGCGTTGTGCAGGAATAACAGGCGCACCTTGGAAAGTATTCCAGGGACTCAGTCTGATACCCGTTTTCTTGGCACCAATCGCCCCCGTCACGGCGCTGATCACCTCGAGGGCAAATCGTATACGATTCTCCACCGAGCCGCCGTACTCATCCGTGCGGTCGTTCGTGTTAGTTTGCAAGAACTGATCGATGAGGTATCCGTTTGCGCCATGGATCTCGACGCCGTCGAAACCAGCTTTGTGCACCGCATTCGAGGCCGCAGTGGCGTAAAGCTGCACGTAATGCTTGATTTCCTCGAGGGTGAGAGGTCGCGGAACGCCTCTTCCATCGAGCGGGATGCTCCCTGCGCCGACGTACTCTAACCCATCCTTTTCCAGAACGGTCGGCACCGCAGCGCGGCCAAGCGCCCACAGCTGGAGATAGATGAAAGAGCCTTTCTCGTGGACAGCATCGACGATCTAACGCGATAAGCGCAATGTCAGGTCTCGGCACCGGGAACTATAGAGTCCAAAAGTACGCACCTTCTTCCAGCGCGTGATCTGCTCATCAGTATAAATACCAGGGATATTGTCGTAGCCGCCAGCTTCCGCGGCTATGAATGTAGCTTCGCTGATGAGTGCCGTTCCGGGTACGCTACCGCGTTGGGCGTAGTACTCAATGCCTAGATCGATATGCTCGTGCGCGTCGTTGGCCCTGATCCGTGTGAGCGGCGCCATGACGATGCGATGCCGGAGGGTGACATCTCCGAATTGGAGGGGTTGAAAGAGCTTTGGTGTGGAAGACATCCTGCGGCGAAGGAGGGTATTTTAGAATTCAGTCCACACAGTGCTCGCCTTTATCAATCCCGAACATCTGCTGACAAACATATGTTCGGCCAGGACCACGCATCTCACGAGGACGATAATTGTGCATCGGGGTGCAGTCAGTGTAGCCGAGAATAGTGTGTTATTCACATGCCTTAGTAACAAAGTTCGCAGGAAAGCGCATTATCAATTCAAGTCCTCGGTGATATTGCGCTCATCGAGAAGACCTATGGTGAATCGCTCGCTATGCATGCGTTCCTTGGGTGAGAAACAATGCCCAAAGCGAGACCATCGTGATACTGTGGCACAAGGGTTTGAACGATCGTTGATGAAGGAGTCAGGGTCTCACCGGCTTCATGTCGCGCATGACTTCAGGTTCGACCTTCCACGACTTGACAGTAGCCGATGATTCTCACTATCAGCAGTGCCATATTCAAATTGGAATCCTTCTGTAGTCTGATACGAGGTTCTTGCTCGGAATTACTATAGGCTTACGTTCCTGCGACCATAGCTAACAACCGGTGTAGTCGAGGGTGGTGATCGCGCGCCTACCAAGAATCAACCCAACCGACGAGCCGCCAAAAGAATGGAACGCACGTTGGCAGGGCCGCCATCCCCACAGCTATGAATTTCCACCTCCAAATCTCGCAGAGGAATTTGACATCTCACCATGGACCTTAGCATTCTAGATCCTCACAAGCACGATCAACATACCGCCGCACGATTTTCTCCCCGACCACACACTCCACCAGGTCCCCTACAACTTCCCTCGTACGCGTCATCGTCATTTCCATTTCCATCTCCCTAGACCCCTCTGCACCAGATCGGAAGATATTTTCATAAAACTCCAGCAGTTTTGCCCCAGGAATATCGGCGCCTTGTTCGGCGAGGCGAAGCCATTCGTCTGCACAAACGGGCTGTATGCGCTCGTCGTAATCCGTGAGGGCATACACAACGCGCACCCAGGGGGTCGTGAGGGCGTTTTGCAGGTTGTAGAACGCCAAACGGGAGGAACCCGCGGCGTCGTGCGGTGCCGCGACGATGTCGCACAGCACGCGCGCAGCGGTGTCGACCGGCATCCATCTGACATCCTATCGGAATCGCGACGCATCAGGCTCCACCCTGCCTCGAAGAAGCCAGACAGAAACGACAAGTGCTCACCGCCAGGCCCTCTGGAACCGCGTGCATCATCAGACACGACCGGAACAAAATGGGAATGTACTCCATCCGCGCCCACCTCCCACCTTCACTGTCCCCTGACAGTTGACCGACCCTCACCACCGACGCCTTCAACCCTTTCCGCGCAGCAGCCTCAAGGACCTTCTCCGCCGCATACTTCGACTGCGCGTATCCCTGCTCCAGCGCGTCCGTCGGGGCGTCGAGGGGTGCTTCCGGTATACAGTCAGAGCGTGCGGATGCGGCTGAGACAGAGGAAATGAAGACCAGGGAAGCCGTATGGGCGAGGGCGAGGTCGATCAGGTGGCGCAGACCGGCAAGGTGCGGGCGGAAGGCGCGCAGGTGGAGGTTGAAGTTGAGGTGCCAGGCGATGTGGATTATGTGCGTCGTTTCGCGGCGGAGTTGGTCGTACACGTCCGAGGGGAGACCCAGGTGTTCTCTGCTCAAGTCCACCTCCAGCAGGGCGACACGACCGGCGACTATAGCTTCTGTAAGCGCCGCAGAGTCCAGCCCCTTGTCCCGGAAAGCAATCTCGTGTCGGTCGGCTGGAGAACCTGAGGTGGTCTTTCGAGCCAGCAAGTAGATCTTGTCGACATCTTGTCTCTTGAGCACGCACGACAGGAAGTGCGACCCCAGCGACCCCGTGGTGCCTGTGATCGCATATACAGTTTTGCGCGGACGCTCCGTACGCATGTCTCCAGCCGAAGGAAAGTGTTGGCTGAATTCAGCGATCATAGACTGGACCAGTTCCGCGCTGCCACTGCTCTCAGACTCCAGCTCTGGTCCCGGAGTGCCAGCCAGTCCCGTACAGCCTCGGAGCGCATTGCGCAAATACCTTGCCAACGCGGAAACACTTGGGTGTGCATAAACCACGTTCCTCGGCACGGCGCAGGTGCACCCTGACTGCGTCAGCGCGTGCACAAGCACGGCCCGCACCTGAATTGCCAGTAGCGAGTCCAGTCCAGCCTCAAACAGATCCCGCTCGTCGTCGACTGCGGCGATGGAAAGCACGCGTGTGACGGCAGCGTGGACGTACGTCGTCAATTCCGAGAGGTCGTCGGGGACGAGGATACCCAGATCGTCAGATGCGTAGCTTTCCACGGCGTGGTAGGCCTTGTCGATTTCGTTGCTGTATGCATCGAGGACCAGTTTCGTTTTGAGCGTGCCCTTGTCGGTGAATAGGAATGGCTTCGCGGGGTCTTCGATAAGGACGAGGGGCTGCAGGATGCGGGAGTGTTGTGGGAGGGCAGGGTTCACTTCGTGTGAGATGTGCGTCCAGATGGAGTCAACGTAAGGTGTAAGGTGGAGGGACGGGTAGGATGAAAGAGGTACGGAAGGTTTGAGTATCACGCCATTAGAGGAGCGGCCGGTGCCGAATACCACAACGTGCGCGATTGAGGGGTGCTGACAGAGCAAGTGCTCTTCAAGGACACAAGTCAGCGGGTTCAGACTGTCCAGGCAAGAGGGAGGACGTACCGAGCGCCTTGTTGTCTGTCTTCTCGCCGTTGCTCAGAACAGTCTGCAACGCGACGCACGCGTCGAATCATCATCAGTAGTCTCCATGAGCGCGTCACCAGTGAATTGCAGACGAACCACATCGTCCATCCTCCCTGCATGCTTCCACCAGCCCTTTCTCTCCGGATCCGGATGCGGGATCCACAAATCGTTCGTCGCGAATCCGCGCGGGTTCTGGTGATTGATGATGCAGGGAACGCCTTTGCCCGGCTACCCACCAGTACAGTCAGCAAGCCGGCGCTTACGATGTGAGCGAAGTATTAGCACTGACGAGGACAATCAACTCCTTCGCAGTGCCGTGCGCATCTAGGGGCCGGAAGTGGAAGTGATACTGGGACTCGTTGAGGCGCATATATGCCCAGTCTTCCGCAGCGCTCGCCGCGTCGTGCGCGAACGTTGTAATGGGGCCCAGTTCCGTCCTGTAGCGATCGCACAGCATCAGCTTATGGCCCTCGGAAATGGGTATCGACGTACATGCCGAATCCTGAGACAAGCCTTACGCCTGCTCTACATAACGCATCGCCTGCGTCCTTGCGCAGCGGAGCGCCGGCAAAAATCAAGACGTGTACGTCTTGGAAGATCTATGCAAACGATAGGGTCGGCGCCATGATGCGGGGTGGGGGATGCGTATGGGCGGCTATATGCTGTATGCTGTATGCTGTATGCGCACCTTGAGACCTTCGTCGCGGTATTCGCCATCCAGGATGTCCTCGATGATGCTCGGGGCCAAAAACAGATCGACTTCTTTCAGCGGAAGATGCCGCAGATGCCTGACGGCGGACAGGGCGGACGGCCGGTGCTGCATATCGAAGAAGATGGAAGCACCGCCTTGGCTGAGGAGTGTTGTGAGGGTCATGAAGAGACCTGCCACCTGCGAATACGTAGGGAGATATGAGGACGATGGCGGAAGCGAAGAAGAGGGCGACAGACGTGGAAGAGGGGCAAAGGGCAGTATACGATCTTTCCCATCGACGAGTGGCGCGAGAGGTGGAGAGCCTCGCATGCGGCAAGAGCATTCGCGTGCGTCCAAGGCACGGTTTTCGGGTGACCTGGTGGAGGGTCCGACCGGAAAGGCTTTAAGAGAGCTCATTTGCGTACCTGTCGAGCCTGACGTGTGGAGATACACGAATGGCTGCTGCGCTTCCTCCCAGAGGGACTGCATATCTTCGTGCACCTGCTCGTGCGGAATGGAGGTAAGACGGTTGTGGTGCGAAAGGCAATCGTCTCCCACTATGCATACGATGCGGTAGCTGGTATCAGACAGGTCTGCCACGAGAGGCTGGAATCCATCGTCTACAAAGAGCATGCTGCAGTCAACGGAACGCAGGAGGTGGCCAATCGCAGGCGCAGGATTGCGCGGAGAGACGAGCAAGACCTTTATCTCGCGTTAGAGAGGCTTACTCGGACGCATTCCGCATGCAGCCAAAGCGACGCACCGTCCATCGCAACATGATCATCGCAAAGAGGCTCACGACGTAGGCGGAGTCGTTCTTGGCGAGCAGTGCGACGGTGACCTGCGGCTGGCCGAGCTCGCGTGGGTTTGCACCGCTGACTTGGAGGATGAGTTGGGCGCGGTAGTGCACGGCAGAGAGAAAGCGCTGCCAGGTGACGGGGATCCGGTGTAGGTCGGATGGCGCGTCAGTGTCGTTGAGGATAAAGGCCATATTGCGCTCGGGGTAGGCGTTGGCGACGCGGCGGATGTAATCTGGGAGGGGAAGAACGGGGCTGAACGGGACAGGGACGAATGTGGACCGTGAGCCGGAGGGCATGTTGAAAAGGATCGGCGCGCGCAGAGGAAATGGAGAGAATGTAAGCGGCATATATATGCACGGGGCGTGGAGAATCTGACTCTTCGCGATGACTGGCCCGTGAAATGGTTGACGTTCGTTGAAGGGAGGCTGGATACTTCATGGATCCTCCAAATGCCAGATACAGAGCATGAATATCGTGGAATGAATGAAGGGTGTACATTACCAGGATGACACCCGACAGGTGAATATTGAATCGTAGCATGACCTAGTAGTCGAAAGGAATGCCCTCCAGAGCAGACATCGATATTGCCATGCGCAGATCCAAGTTTCCGTCCTGCGAGCACGTCAATGCGGAGTAGCTTATGCGACTTGTTGGTGGCAGAGCTTGAGGGAGAAGACAGACTTTGCGACGAGGGCGATGTGGGCGCCGTGTGGAGGCTGAAGGAAAGGACATCGGCTGTCAGCGCTTGAGCTGTCAACGCGGGGTATGAACGGCTTGGATGCAGCGGCTTCCCGAGCCTCAGAGGAAGAGTGAAACAAATCATCCTGCAGCCATGAAACGTCGAAAGTTCTGCAGTCAAATGCATAAGATCAAAGTGCATGTCTACTCAGGTGCATGGCCCACGTAAGAGCTGCGAATGCGATGTTGTAGACAAGTATGACTCTTCGTGATTCGAGACCTCTATCGAGCATAAGATGAGGAGGGGCAATACGTAGCAAGTAGAGCGGCGCAGCAGAACAAGTTCGACCACAGCTCAGGAAAGAGCATGCCATCATCGTGGGAAATTTGATGCACGCCGGCCGACCTTGTCCGAAAAGCGTCCGACGCCTTGCGAAGAGTAGCAAAAAAAAAATCGACATGTTATGCAGCCGTTCACTACGCTACATGTTGGGCTCAGGAAACCTGGATGGACTTGGGTATGACGGACGCCCCTACCATCATCCAGAGGACACAATCCGTCTGCCTAGAGCTCGTTGGGTAGCTCCTAAACGAAAGCCTCCATAGCCTGGTTGGCACAGACACGCCGACGGGGGTGACTTCACGCGGTGAGGACTCCTGGAAGCGTAGAAAGACCTTTGAAGCACTATACGCGGCCATGCGAACGGCAGAGAAAGGGGACAGGCGGGAAGAAGAGACCATTTGCGGTTGTGATGTTGTGGCATGTTTGTAGAGGGATAATTGGGAGAGAGAGCACAAGTCGGCTTGGTTCTCCTCCTCCTTCCCGCCCATGAAAAACGATGCGACAGAGGCGGCACTCGGTCTCCTTGGGCTTCACGCCGACAACGCCGTCTTCCCCACAATCCCCCTCAAGCGCAACGCTCCCGACGACGACCCCGCCCACAGCTCCGACTCGATCAACTGCATCTGCGGCTTCGGTTTCGACGACGGCTTCTCTATCGCCTGCGACGATTGCTCACGCTGGTGCCACGCCGCCTGCTTTGACATCGTCGAAGGCGAGATTCCCGACCGGTGGAGTTGCTGGGTCTGTGCGCCTCGCCCGGTTGACCGTGAGCGCGCCGTAAAGAAGCAGAGGGATCGCCAGCGGGTCGCTCGCGCAGAGGCTGAAAGGCGAAGGCGCCAGAACAGCCCGGGCATCGAACGCAAGCAACATCGCAAGACCAGCGCACCCGTGTCGGACAGCGGCACCAAGCGCAAACGCCGCGCCTCGGTCAATGTCAACGGTCTCCAGCAGCAGCAGCAGCAGCAGCAGCAGCAACAACAACAACAACTACAGCAACCGCAACCACATCCACATCCACACCCTCCGCAGAACCACCCACACCCGCCAACCACCGTCGAGGACGAGCTCGTCAACATCGACGAGCCCTGGACACACAGCTATGTTCCTATCGCCAAAAACATCGTCCCTCACCAGGAGGCTCGCGACCGCCTGCGCCGCCAAGCCCAGCACTGGCGTGGTGTGACCGCCCTCCAGTCCTCCCCACCCTCATTGTCCCCTTTCGACACGACCCCCGTCCGAGTCAGCTGCATCCCCGACTCCCCGCAGACCGCCCTCCATCCGCTCACGCACACTGCCACCCATCCGCCGTCGGGTGCCCATGTCCCTGCGGCAACGCCTGTCCCGGCGCACTATACGGCGCGGGACTCTGTGTCTGCGCAGGCGCGTATGCACCCGGGCTGGGGTACGCCTGCGATCCCAGTGTCGGCGATGACGGGCTTTGACTTTGCACGAGCGAGCCTTGCCGGTGGAGCTGGTGTTGCTGCTGCTGGATTGCCTGTGCGAAGGCGCCGCCTACGCCGCCTGGAGAATGGGGCTGCTGTTGTTGCTGCTGAGGTTGCGTCTGGGGCTGCGCCTGTGCCTGCGGAGGTCCCGCCCAGTTCGCGAGCTCGCTGGTCGTGCCCTGGCGTGACTGCGGGGCCGGGGTAAGGCACGGGGCAGGGAGTCCTGGCGGGTGAGCTGGGACTGGGGCTGAGGATGGCTTTGCGGTTGGATCTGGGTCTGAGTCTGCTGAGGNTGAGGTTGAGGTTGAAGTTGAAATTGAGGAGCGAGCGGAGCTTGTCCATGATGAGTTGGCGGATTGGGCCGCGTAGGGTTGTTAACCGTTTGCAGTGGACATCAGTGGTTTGAAGGACGGTTGAACGAATATGAAGGTACAAGGTACGGATTCAATTCTTGAATCAAATTCATCATGTGATCGCGTCCCACTGCAACGCACGCTTTCTGCTTTCCGAATTCAAGCATTATCAAGTCGAGTTGAAGATGGTTCCGATGGTAAGAATGGACACCAAATTTCTAGACGTCCTTGCGCATCGGCAGACAAATCGACTAAAGCATCCATTTTCTCTCAAGGACAAGTGCGTACACCACTGCACAAGTAAGTAGTATGTCCTGAAAAGAATTCTTCTCCTAGACCAAAGCGAGATATCCACCAGCCACAGTCGCTATGATAGGCCACCGGTCTTTAGATCAGATAAAATATGGGTCATGCTACCCAACAGCCAACACGTACTAGGGAACGGCATTTCTAGAATACATAGAATTACAAGGCAAGCACGCAAGATGATACACTGTACCTTCGTTCACCGGCAGGCCACTTGCATGCGAGGCAGTGAAATGAGAAGATCATTGACGAAGCGTGTCCTTGATCAAATCTGCTGCTTTCTCTCCAACTGCAATGGCAGGACCAGCCTGCGCGACTTGAGCGTCAGCGAGGACGAACAGTCATTGTGCACTGGATGCTCACTGTGTGTCCAGACACTATCTCCGGGAAGATGCTCGCATCCGCGATTCGCAGACCCTGAACGCCGTACACCCGCAAGTACGGATCAACGACACCGCCCTCGCTGTGCGGTGCCATGCGTGCGGTGGATGTAGGGTGGTAAAGCGTAGTGGTGTGTGCGCGGATATATTGCTCGAGCTCTTCATCGGATGCGTGCACGAGGTGGTGACCGTAGTGCTGATCGTACTTGGGATCGTGCTCGAGCACCTTCGACAGCGCCGGAGCGCCGGCAATGTTGGATACGACACGCATGGCACGAATCAAGACATCCATGTCATGCCTTGTGCTAACGTAGCTGTGGGGCGGTGAGACTTATAAGACTTGGTCATCTGCGGGAAAAACGGAAACATTTACTTTGGCGTGATCAGAGGAGCTTCGAAAGCATCGCTTGATTTCAAGCTAAGGCTGCCTGCGCTCGTCGGCCTGCAGAAACGATTTCATACCCCACAAAGGTGAAGTTTCAGAATGCGCAGCGCACCTTAGAAGCACCGCACATATATTCATCGAAGCAAACTCGGGTAATTTCACGAGTCCAGAACTTTGAAATCCGATAGGGGTGGCGAAGATTTCGATATCAGGAGCTCCAGGGCCAGACGTGGTATCCTCTGGTTTCACCCCATCCTGTCCAAAGAAACGTGGGTCGTCGGAGCGGAGGAAAGCGCCTGCCTCTGCAATCTGAAAACCCGTCAGACGTTGTTCAATGAGCCATGCTAATGGAGGAGAAAAGAAACCTTACGTTTGTCGTCAATGGACCTGTACCAAAGAGCTTGTACTGCGCAATCCCCTTTGCTATGTTCAAGCGGTCAGCAAATGTCTTGGGCCGTCGCAAGTAGGTAAGGCCTTCTAAATCACTGTTCTCGCGGAAAGTGACGTCGACGGATGAATGGTCTCGCAGGTGAGCACCGACTCCGGGCAGGTCTGCAACGACAGGAATCTGGTGTTGGCGCAGTTGTTCGGCAGGACCTATTCCCGACAGGAGGAGAATCTAGAAAAAGTGTTCAGTCGTTCGAAGTTGGTGGCCAAGTCGCATATTACGATGCTTACATGTGGCGTATGCACAGCGCCGGCACTGGGATAAGAGTACGTCATCGTCAAGGATAGGTCCCGAATGCGAGAGTATAACAGTACACCTACGCAAGAACGATCTCTTTCTTTGCCTTCACTCGAGTACGCGGTAGACCAGGTCCGGATGAAAACTCAACACCAACAGCGCGGGGCCGCTCGCCGCTTTCGTCGAAGATAAGCCTTGTAACTGTTGCTTTGATGGTTACTGTGAGATTCGGACGACTGAGGGCATCCGTAGTAAGGTATGCCGACTCCGTGGTAACTCGCTTGCCCTTCTTCATGAAGGTCACTAAAGACGCAAGTAGGGATGTCAGCATTGTCGATAAGACGCTGGTTATTGATCCACTCACTAAACTATCGATAGCGACAGTATCGCGACCGAACGCTTTAACGAACCGGTAATATAAGGAGACCTGTGACGAAACGGACCTTTGCAACACCAATCGTACCCTTGGCAGTGTTCAAATCGGAAGTCCTTGGAAGTCCTATCCGTTCGCAGGAGTCAATGAACCTCCTGGTCAACCCAGATTCGTGTCCATCGAACCCAACTACACAGGTCTCAGGAATTAATCATCCGCCGACAAACTTGTAGCATGAGAGAAATGCCACGAACCGTCAACCTTTCCATCCTGACCTCCATGCTCCGCCAAATCAATGTCTGGGTAAGTCTTGCTTGGGTTGTATCTTTGGAACCTCTTGAGATACCTGTTGCTAGAATGAGATGCATTCCGTTACAGGATGTTGATTACTTACTTCTGGAAACGTGAGTAGGCCCAGTCATCGGCACCATCGGCACCATGCTGCAGCTTCGCCCATTCGTCGTAATCCTGAGGGCTTCCTAGATGAAAGCTATGCTTAAGTTAGATTAGGATCTCACGGTTTAGCAGGGATCATTTTACACCGATGCATTCATGGAGGAACCTAGGAAATATTGCTCATAAGAATCAGGATATATAATCAACAATTGAATATGCTTACATCCTCCCAGCATCTTTGCTGTTCAACAATCCAACACTTAATGTGAGAATATGACAATAACATCATCAGGAACGTACCACGCGGCCAGTAGTGCACCTGTCCATCTGTTCCTTTGTCGGGTTGTGTTAACAGGTTGAATATATGTTCCTTCCCACCAAAGAACTTGGAATATGCAGATGGAATGCTCGAAAATTGCAACCCCAGCGCACTGAAATGGCGCAGAACCATTGACGCTCCGCTCCCAGACCTATGGCATGAGAAACACACCTTCCACCGGCTTCGATCAACAGAACGCGCACAGACGGGTCTTCGCTCAAGCGCGCCGCAAGCACGCAGCCAGCCGTACCTTCGAACACAGACGTATCAGTCCAACAACAATGGATACGAGACAGCAAGGACTCACCTCCACCGACAATGATAACATCGTACTCGTCATACTCGTAGCCCACAGTTAGAACCTGGCGTTTGGCTGCATCGTACTCTGCAAGCAGCTCGGTGCTAGCCCCACTAGGACCGCGACGCGAAAGTCGAAACGCAAGAGCTAAAATTAGAGCTGAAGCCCCGAGACGGATTTGGCCAGGGTGCCTTCGGAGGATCGCAAAGACTGTGAAGGTAGTGAGAGCGGCCGAAATGATGGTGGATACGCGCAGCATCTCGAGTCCAGTTCAAGTTTCGTGCGTAATGCAGCTGTCCTGTGAGGGCGTCACCCGAGCTATCGCGAGCAACTGTAGTCCTGACAAGCCGACGAGTATGAGGGAATGGGAAGGGTCGTATATAGAGCGCGCTGCCGAGGCCTCGAACAGGCTCAGACTTGGTCAGGATCATACAGAGTCCTTCAGCAAGTACTCTACGTAGGCTATGTAAGCCGGGAGAAGCCGTAATTCCTGGCTCCGGCTATATTTGACAGTAACTCCAACGGAAAGAATTGGGAAAAGAAAGAAGCCTATGATCACTTCATATGTTCTTGTACAAGTCAAGTCGATGCAACGTTATATACAGCAGTATACGAGTCAATATTTGCAGTCCTGCGCCTCGCGATCTCTTACGCCCGCCGGAGGTCAGCATTGATCAAATCCGCGGCCTTCTCGCCAATAGCAATTGCAGTGGCAGCCTGATCCACCATCGTATATATCAGTATGCATTTAGGACTTGATGACCATATTATGAGGCAGTGAAAAGCCGCACCGTGTGGCCAGAAACAATTTCTGGATATACACTCGCATCGGCAATGCGAAGGCCTTGGATTCCATAGACCCGAAGCCTCGGGTCAACCACACCGCCCTCGCTCAGGGGGGCCATCCGCGCCGTAGATGTTGGGTGATACAGTGTCGACAGATTGGACCGAATGTACGTCTCCATCTCCGCGTCAGAAGCATCGCTCAGATAGTGCCCGAAGTCGGGATCAGACTTTGCTGAACGGTCGATGATGTTGCCTAGGGGCGGTGCATCTGCGACGCGCATTAGGATGCGCATGCCGCGAACGAGGACATCGATATCGTGCTGTGTCGACAGATAACTTATATAGATAGTCAGCAATGTTTTGTTTTTTCTAGAATATGGTGATGCAGTGCTGGTGCTAACGTACTTGGCGTGGATGACAGGCGCATCAAATGGGTTTGTCGACTTCAACGAGATAGTCCCCACGCTGGTGGGCCTGTGAATCGCATCAGTAAACATACATTGCAGCTCGTAGATACTGGTAAGCTTACCGCAGCAAGACGAGGTGCAAGCTCATTGAATCCACATTCGGCAGCTCAGTTTTCAAGTTCGACTTGTAACCGATTGGCGAGTCGAACAACTCGAGATCAGGAGCTCCAGGTCCAGAAGACGCAGCTTTGATTGCTGCATCGGATTCCGGGAAGAGTTTAGGATCATCTGAGCGGAAAAAGGCTGCAGCCTCTGCAACCTGTGGATACCGAAGTCTTAATCGTCGATAAGACGTGCCTAGCACAATCACGGCACTCACATTCGTTGTCAGAGGTCCATTTCCAAACAGAAGATACTGCGCAAGACTCTTCTGCAGCCGGAAGGCATCCCTGATTCCTTTGGGTCGGAGGTAGTTCAGATTGTCACCGCTCTTTTCGCGCAGAACGACATCGATGACGGGATGGTCTCTCAAGTGTGTGCCAACACCGGGCATATCTGCGACCACGGATATGCTATGCTGGGTCAACAGCTCCGCAGGGCCGACGCCAGACAGAAGGAGAATCTACGCGAGAACCTTGTTTCAGGTGCAAAAAAAGCGAAAGGTCCGAAACTACTCACATGCGGGGTGTGCACGGCGCCCGCTCTGGACGGATGCGCAGAATCGGTTCAATGGAAGCAACGAACGGAACGAAAGCTCGTGACTTACGAAAGTATGATCTCCTTTCTCGCTCTCGCCCGATACCGTGGTGCATCTGCGGAAGATGCAAACTCGGCGCCGACAGCTTGCGGGCCAGCGTCGCCAGTCTCAAAGAGCAACTTCGTGACCGTAGCATGGGTAGCGATGGTGAGGTTTGGCCGCGAAAGGACGTCTTCTGTGAGATAGGCTGTTTCGGTTGTCACACGTTTCCCATCGCGGATATATGTCACTAGGTTCCCAGCATGTGCTCAGTGCCTGCTGAACACACGAGAGAAATCAACTCACCGAGCTAGTTTTGTAGGCAGTCCACCTGCTAAGTTTCTGTGCTCGATAATCGATTAGAAGTCACATACCTTTGCAACGCCAAGCGTGCCCTTAGACGAATTCAGATCAGACTTCTTGTCGATGCCGACGTGTTCGCAGGAATCGATGAACTTCTGCGTTATGGGGGAGAAGAAGCCTTCATGTCCCACTAGGTGCCGCATCGTCTTTATTCCGGTTTTCTAGCTTGAATGGAAGCGACACGTACCGTCCACCTTACCGCCGACATCGCCTCGTTCGAGCAGATCCACATCCGGGTACCGCTTGCTTGGGTTATATCTTTCTAACTTCTTGAAATATCTGAAGGATATCAGTCAGTCTCATAGCCAGATCGCAAGGGAAAGAGGACAAGGTGACTACTTACTTCTTGAAGTTCTCGTAGGACCATTCGTCCGCGCCGTCTTGATCAGCTTGTATTCTTGCCCATTCATCGTAATCGTCAGGAGAGCCGTAATGGTATCTGCAATGTGTCCAAGAAGGGGTCAGCGACAGAACTTCATATAGGAACATAATCCTCACATCTGCGCGTTTATCGATGTGCCTGGTCTGACGTTAGAGGCGGAACCATGGGTATGATATTACACTCACAACCGCCCAACATTCTCGCTATGACACCTCGTTCAGGAGACGTGAAATGGAAGCAATAGCTGACTTACCTCGAGGCCAGTAATGAGATAGCCCAGCTGTCCCTTCGCATGGCTCGGTCTCAAAGTTGTATATCTCCTTCCCTCCAAAAAGTTGTGAGAATCCGGATGGAATGCGAGTCAATTGGATCTTCGTTGCACTGACATCGAGAAGAGATGTCAAGCGGGTCAGTCACAGAACATGGTGCGTAGTTTCGCACCTTCCCCCCGCCTCGAGCAAAAGCACGCGAACAGACGGATCTTCACTCAGTCGCGCCGCAAGGACGCAGCCCGCAGTGCCTTCATGGTGGCGTTAGTGCGCGCATGAGCACAAGTTCGCGCGGGCAGGAAAACCGTCACTTACCTCCACCGATGATAATAAAGTCATATTCGTCAGGTTCGTAACCTGTGGCAGTCACCTTGCGCCCTATCCTCTCGTAGTCTCGGGAAAGCGCGTCCTTGCGTTTCGCCGGCCGTCCACACAACACTCGAAGGGCAGTACCCAAAAGCACCGTAGAGGCCGCGATGCGTAGATAGGGGGATGTAAGTCTCCGCGGCACCACCACCAGTGCAAAGACCGTGAGGAGGGCGGAGAGGGCGGTTGACCTACCTACGTCGAGCGCACTCCGAGTGTGAGGCATCGCACGGGCAGAGGGGCAAAAGGACGAGTGTAAAACATCCTCGCCTTCTAGTTATAAGGAGAATCAATGGCCTGGAGCAGGCAGGGTCATGTGTCGCCGGTAACCAGTATATCTGTCACTATTCGAGCGGCGTATCCTAGAGGTGTGATGCCTAGAACGCTTAAAGCACTATAATGAGGTACTAACAGGCTCACGTGTTACATATCCGGGCTGCATGAACTGATGAAGAGCACTAAGATCAAAGCATTCGACGCTGCGGCTGCAATACCCTGCGAAGACGTGGAAGCGAGTAGAGTTGGTTTCGCGAACGCCGCTCCGTAAGAATATATAACGGCACATGAGCGTCCTACGACAGAACCACATGTGGACACTGGTCGTGCAGGGTAACCCCAATAGTCTTGAAGGGCGCGGCTAGCAGTAGAACGAGTTATAATATTAATGATGCCCCATGCATGATGCATGATATCACATGCAAGAAAATCGCTGGTAGAGTCGTATAGCCGGCTGCTAACGATGAGGAACTGCATCGGCCAGCCTCACCTATGCGGCAGGGTCCATCCACCTGTATCCTCGCTTCCTTTGCATCACTAGCAGCAGTACGTGCTGGTGCATCTACTTACTCTCCCCCTCACTCGATCCGTGCAATCTCGTCAGGGCTCATGCCCTGACGGAGGAGCACTTACCGCC